>CM052151.1:5174969-5200967 GCA_028455555.1 Augochlorella aurata | reverse complement strand
AGAAATTTTGTAATAAAATTTAAAAAAGAAATGCAAAATGTAGAGAAAAGTGAAAAATTTTGTAAAATCAGCATCAGTGCTCTTTAAAACAGTGCTGCACACGCGTAAAAACGTCCTGAAATATCAGATACTGCGAATATAAAATGAAACTAGTGTTCGCAAGTTATTGTAACAGCAATTAATACTTTTTCCAAGATCTCTTGGCCAAATACATTTGTTCAATTAGTATTTACTTACTATAAATCAAAATTAAAGTTGCCGAAACTTTGTCATTCAAGAAGCAGCCTTTGAGCTGTAAACAATCTCGTTTTTCTTAAATTAATAGATCACTATAGCTCTGGCTAGATAACAATCGCCAGGGGTAGCATTCTATTCCCAATCGCACATAAAACCCTGAACCTGAACAGCAAGGAAAACCGAATGTCGGAATGGAGGAAGCCACCACAGGGTTGAACGTTCGGCATAAGGTCGCAGAGTCGACAAAAGTACACAGAGCCAGATACTTGAAGAAAGGCAGAGGAGGTTCTAAGGTCAGCGTTGTACATATATACATGCAGGAGAACGAACGGACCGAGTCGAAAAGAGATTTTCGTTTCGAGAGGGGCGAACATGAGGACTCGGGTGTTTTATAACTTTCGCTTGTCTCGAAGGAACAAAGGAAGCTTTAGCAAGTACTGGTTCACCCCTCTGGGAGAGGGGAATGTTACCTAGGCTCTTCCAGATATTCGTAGAGCCGTTCCTCGGGTCTCTTGGTGCTTTCATTACCGACCAGGAACGTAACCAAGCCTCGTTGTAACTCCTTCAGTCTTTGATGCGCGCCGAGTCGCCGGGAATGCAAGGTAATTAACGAAAAAATAAAAAAAAGAAACACAGAGAGTTGCGGTAACCAAAGTTAACGTGGTTGGGCGGGTGGCAGTGATCGTTCGGGAAGGAGGGAGACGGCTGGGTTGGGAGGTGATACTCGGGAGTGCTACGAGTTCTTTGACCGATCGAGTGGACTCTTTCGAGTTGTTCTCTCTTTTTTCCTCTATTTCGTTTGCCTTTTTCTATTGAATCGGAACCATCGGACTGGCCGATAGGTGCCGATGATGGAGAGGAAGTCAACGAACGATCGCGGGATCGAGGAGCGGGGTCCACGGTCAACATTTAGCGCAACACTTACCGGCGAGACGAGAATGGCTGGAGGGAGACGAGGGGTGGCGCGTGTGCGTACATGGCTATGAGCAGCACCCCAGTCATCAGGACCAGAAAGAGGAGAATCTTCCTCATCCATCCGCTGGGCACGCTACCCAACATTCTGGCGAATCTGTAACAGAAAGTCGCAGCTTGAGTCGTGAACTGTTTTCCTCGAGCCCTGAAATTAAAGGATTGGATTGACGATCCGATTAGGGGATGTCTGGGTAAGTCAACTCTTAACTGGTATATTAGAGTCACTCCAATGTGATTTTATTACTACGTACACTACCTTAGAACAAAATAGTAGATCGTTTAATAATAATGTCTGGATAAATATTTATCGGAGGTAATTATCCGAATTCTTTTTAGTCGAATATTTTATTCGAATTTTATTATTCGTCATAATTATTCTATCCGTTTATTCGACAAATCTTTATTTAAGTAGAGATTGTAAAGCTAGTCGAATAATTATGCGAATAACTGTTCGCTGGTTTATATTATTTATATCACTTTTACATATTTTGTAATTTCATTGTAATGTCGCTTATAATGGCTTAAATAATTTAGAAAAGAGAGTTACAGAAAAATAGGATCTGTCTGAAATATTCATTGAGAGCCCTCAGTATTATTTAGATAATTATTCAACACTTACAAAAAACAGTAGTTAATATCCAAAATTCGTCGAGATTTATCGGAAGAAATATTACTATGGTCGGTGCACCGTGTCGTTCCTTAATAGCTACACTCACTTTACTGTGTACCAGGAGTTTCAAAGAGTACGATTTATTTAGCGATAACTTCTTATCTATCCGCTGATAAAATTCAATTCTAAAAAAAGATATTTCTGGACTCAAAGTTGCTAATTCCGATACAAGGTATCGAAATGATACCTGGGTATCAACTGTGAAAATAAAAAATAACTATTTAACATAATTCATCGAGAATCGTTGCTTTCAATGCTGCTATCTTAAAATAAAAATAACATATTTACTACTATGCTTTCATAAAACAGCATAATGGTACGAAAATTCACCCTGCGAATGTCCAGCGTCCACCCCAAGCAAGCATTAACCTGTTAACAGGTATGGCGAAATATTTCGTCATGTGAATAGTGCAAAAGGGATTCGATTTACGAAGCAGCAGCCAGTATTATCTGGAATGAAGCCGTAGAAAGAAGCTAAATCTATTTACTTCGAACTGGCTGAACTGAACCCTGAATCGAACTTGCCGGTTTCCACGCGCATCAAACAGAATTAACACCTGCACCAGTCACAAATGCGACAAGCTAAACCGTAATACTCGATGTTTGAGTAAAACAATATTGGAAAAGAATCTCAGTGATGACTACGCGGATTTTGTGCACTGATTGCGCTCACGTGCACACCAGATATCATCGAATAATTTACGAAATGGTTTCGTAACCTCGCGCAGTGGTCATTTTGATTTTTCTAGGAATTAAGGAATCAATGTTTTTAAAACAAAATGAACCTGCGGTTCGGAGAAATCTGAAAACATATTTCAAAATAGGGGAGAGTAAGAACACGGTACTTCTTGTATCAACCCTCTAAGAATTAGACAGGAAAATATATCAGTAGAGAAACAGAAAATAATAATAATATTTTCTTAAGAATTGGACAGAGAAATATATAAGTAGAGAAACAGAAAATAATAATAATATTTGCTTAATATCAGAAATAAGGAAGCGCTTAGGTTAACCTTTCGGTTTAGGTTAACTCTAGATACGAGGTCGTACAGTTTTTTGCGTGAAAAGATAAGCAAGGCAACGCTAATTTGTTCGTACATTATCCAGTTCCGATATCTCGAATGTTTATGCATTAGCTACGTCGTCGTAACTGAGACAAGACAAGTCATAATTAAACATATCAGCTAATTTCTATTAAATCCACGCACGTGTCTGACATATCTTCAAACCGAATCACCACGAGCATGATTTACCAAACGAAAGAACACCGTTCTATCTTAATTATTTATGAACTGTAACAAAAATGATTAACCCGTTAAAAGAAAGCAGTAAGAGCTCTTAATGGTATATGATTATATCACTTGTTGATATATTCTCTGGAAAATATCTATTACCTTGAACGAAAGACACGTGGACGTAGTCTAGAACCGAAGCTGTTCTCGAATCAATAAAATACGAACAGCCCAGCTGACAATTATATTACGAGTCGCAGAATGCATTGCTTTTATCCAAAATAAAATTCTATATTATCGTCACCGAGGTTTAATTGTTAACACATTCATCGCCAGTTATGATAGCGATAGCGAGATCACGATGTCACGAGCCTCGGGTAAACTGAATATGTTGCTTCGTCGCAGGCACTCGTCGAACGTTTAATGCAATAATGGTAATGCAATTAAATTATTAACCCTCTATACTCGAATGACAACTCGAAGGCGCCGTTAAAAATTGCATCACTCTTTAGAGTAATTTTTTCGTTATTAAATATATTTAAAATTCGATCGAACCAGTGCAAAACGATAACAATATTACCGTATAGATAACAATTAATGAACGATGACACGCTACTTGTGCTCTGAATTGTTTAAAGTAATCAAAAAGCTTTCGCGAAACAGGAAATAGCTTCAAATGAAAAACCTTCGATTTATTTCTGTTCTAGATCCAAGTAAAAAGAATGCGTCGATTTATTATTTCAATAATCTTTTACAAACAAAATTTATATACCTCGAAATGTCAAAAAAACACACCGAAAGTAACGAAAAAATTCATCACTGTTTTACGTTATAAAAAAACTGCCGAAAGTCATGTTCATTCGAACGGTTTACTTTCAAAGGAAATTGATATAAAGTGTAAAAGGTTTTATTTGCAAACGACAACATCGATGATAACATTTAATACCCACAGATAGCCAATAAACGAGCGAGTTCCCGAAAAGTACGAATCAGTATCGCGAATTAAGCCGTCGTTCGGCTGTTATCAGGGGGTGCGGGTGAGGGGTTGAAGCGCGAAGATCGTGTTATAGATACCTTTTGGCACAATTCGAGAGGAAGACATCGAATTCGATGGGGTTTCCCGGCCGCAGGGTAAACGGGTCGCCATGTCTCGGTACTGCACACATCGGCTAGCAGCGAGGGACAAGTTGTTCCGCAGTTTGGCTCAAACAGACCGAGACTAACTCGCCACCGGCGGTATTGCGTATCGAAAGACTAAAGTTTTCGTGTTAACGAACAACTGCCGGCCGCGAATCGATTCAGACAAGCTGCACGATAAATTGACTCGAAGGACAAGCGGAAGTTCCGCGGTAATTTTATGCAGACACGGCCGTCGCGACGCGTACCGCGTTACGCTCGCTCGGTGAAGGGTGGAAAACCAAACCGTGCGTTTAACAGCCTTAAATACCTGCTGTCTAACTAATTAACATCGCCTATGGACGGCTTAGAAGCCAGCCAGGCTAAGTTCGCTTCTCTTTGGAAATTAGTTCCGCGGGCTTACACGTCTTTATCGCAGGATCTTTCGCTCGATAAATCAATATAGTCGATTTCTAGGTAGCCGATTTCGTAAATAAACAATAGATAGCAGCACTTGCATTGACCACGAAATAACTAAACAACATTCTTCGAATTGTTTTATCTGAGAACAAAAACGTTGAGAGTTTTCTTTTACTTCTAGTCTGGCTAAGTTGATTTGCATTTTTAGGGACATTGTTATTTTTTAAAGATAATTGGGAGAGTACTTATTTATTTGAATTTTAGGGTTAATGAAATTACACCGATTTAAAATTTAATTGATCGAATAAAAAAGTTAAAAATACGAGTTCTCTTTTTGTTACTATTGTCATCAATTTTAAACTTTATAACAATTTGTTTGCCGACGAATTTAGTAACATCTAAAAAAAGTCATGCGATCGAATATTTTAAAATATATTCCGTGTTAAAAAGTCTCCGAATATTATCGCGATTCACTGCACTTACGGCTGTGATACATTGCATGTGATACGCGATGCAACAAGATCAATATTTATTGCGATTTATACATTTTTGTTTCGTCGGAAACATTCGATTAACTTCTGCCGTGGTTTATGGACAATTTTTTAGTAACAAATAGTTAGAACCAAGCTTCTCTAACGTCAGCATCGATCCGACGATTAACAAGATAGGCGGCTGTATAACTTATGGTCGTAAAGCACAGTATATGAAAAATGCAGCCACTTATCGATCATTTCGCCGTATCTGATATCACTGCAAGCACTTGTCAGGATATATTCCTCTATATTCAAAATACTAGGCATTTGCAAAGAACATTTCACTTAATAAAACAGCTAAAATTATTTAAACTATCTAAAAATACTATCTCTAGTACTGTAATTATATCCTGACATTTTCCTGGCAATTTTCTTGAATATTTCCATAACAAATAAATTCTAGCAAATAAAACTGACCTTAATTTAAAGTTTAACGTGAGCTTATAAAAAAAATCATGAAGACACTGGTATATTTCTTAAAAATCTCTTACTTCGAATTTTTGGCTTCCGTTCTTCGAATCTGTACGTCCCCCAGGCACAAAGTTTTATTCGAAACGCGTCGACTATTGAATTTGGAAGAAAACGAGACGCCTTATATAAACTCGTTGGTTTATCTTTATCCTCGGTCGATCGAAAAACACGAATTATTTTCGCCGACACGACATTGTACGGCGCGCCTTGGGGGGTCGTGAGACCTAATTGCACGAAAGCGTCGCGGCCGTCCGTGAGTCATGTAACGTGTGTCTCATGAGCACGTGTGTGCCGTGATAACGGATAACAGTCCTCCTGCACATACCGGATAAGCTCTTCGTGTGCCGGCGAGGCTATCTCTCCGCTTTCGAACGCTGCGAAAGAATTCTGGGGGAGCTTCTTCCGCTCCGACTTGTCTCTACGCTCTAGCAGAGTCCGGCGTTATTCGAATTGTTTCGAATAAATATTCATTTAAGCTAATTATTATTTAATTGGAATATAAATTATTTCTCTTTTTCTAAATCATTATTCGCACCATTCAATTGTATAGCTAGCAAAATTTACAGTATTGTAACAGTTGGTCACTACTTTGAGGCCGTCAGCGAGGTTATTTTCGTTTTTTAGAAATGAAATGGAGTATTTTTATTTCGCATAAAATATCCGCTATCTTATAATAATAGTGACTCGACATTTTCAACGCATTTTCAGCACTTCCGACATTTTTACCTTCGCTATAGTAAAAAGGCAAGACGATAATATTCTTTATCTCCAGGCGCTTAAAAATTGTTTAAACAAACTCGCGCCGAAATAATCACTGAAATATAAACAGAAAAAGAAACAGGTAAAACACACGTTGTTACGTAATTAAATAACAAAGCCGGACGAACTTATGTTACTTAATTATATGATATTTTAAGTTCTTTTTAAATATACAGTATGTCTCGACTAAAACAAACCACCTACAGTACTATAATTTACATTTCTTTCTAATAACAAACCGGTGTAAAATATTCAGAAAAAATTAATCGCATTTAGGGCAAATCACTAAGCAGCACATTTACTCATCTATCCATTAAAGTAATAAAAAAGATAGAAGCCGATATCCTCGATTAAAAAAGCGTAATTCACCGCGTGGATACAGGTGCAACGACTCTCCAATATTTTTCCCCGCTATCGATCGCCGCGAAGGCGGATACGGGACGACAAAAACGAATATTGCGAATGCGAAGATACGGCTGGCAGTGTCCTAGATTGATACCGTCTTGAAAGGATTAATCGGCCGGGGTAGGGAAGATATCGAAGGCCTAATCCTCGGTGGCGGGTCGGCGCGGCGTGCACACCTTGGCCCTGTTCGTCCCGCGGTCGTCCTAGTTCCACGTCAGTGGTCGGCTATCCCGCTTCGTCCTGGCTTCGTGGAAGGCGTCGCGACGCCTCGCGGCGTGCGCCGAGCCGGGCGGCAACGACGTCGCGACGCCCGGAATCGCGTGCGGCGTAGCCAGGCAACGCGCATAATATGACCAGCGGTAATAGTGCGAAGCGATACGGTTGTCGGAACGGATCGGGCGAATGATTTTTCGGCCGTTGCGAATCGAATATCGAAGATCGTCGCGAGTCCGTGCCGATTTTGTGCCCCAGCCGTCGATGGAGAACGCGCGAAGCCGGTGAACAACGCCGACCGAAAATTCCGGGAAATCGTGGAAACGCGCGTACGTATCGCCTCCTCTGCTATCCTCCTTTGCGATCGGGCAAGTTCTGTGGCGAATGAACGAGCCGGAAAATAGCACGGGATCTCGAGCTTCTCGCGGTACCCCCGCGGATCGTTGCGCAGTGCTCGGTAGATCGGAACGTCTCCTCGGTGTAGGATCAGCAGGCAGAATAACCGATTGATTTGATCCCCTCGATAACATCAATGCGCCAACCAATCAATGCTCGAAAGTGATCCGTGGAAAACGAATGAATTCGCTCCGGAAGCGAATGAAACGATCTCTGAAGTAATGTACAGTGATCGAGTAGCACCTATTAGCCTTGCATGCTTTTGGTAAGCCGATTTCAAGAGCTACAGTCTGTTAACCCTTGACTACTAGCCTTGTTAAGGCTTACGTAACCATTATTCCGCCTGCCTGAAAATCTGTCTATCAATCGGCCCCTTTTCAGGATATTTGAAAATATTTGGAACATCGCGAGCCTCCATTTAAGCGAAGCTAGAATACTCTATGTGGAATTATCGATTTCCACGCGGGTTACGAGTGAGCATATTCTGTATGCTTCATAGAATTTCAAATGTAATTCTATTTATTTGTTCTCTCTTGTTTAAAAATGATTTTATCAATTTCCTTTTTTAGACATCGAAATGTCAAATCAAAAATGAAAATTCCTACTTGGCGCATTGATAACGAAGGGATCCGAGAATAGATTAAATATAAGCGAAAAAAAGTTAAAAACTTTCTTCACAATTTTTTTTATCATTGTCTTATCACGACGAATAATTAGTAGCGGCCTTGTAGACCGGCGATAGCAGTTAAGGGTTAATTACTGGAATGCATTACTGTACATGAACTATGCGCATACCGGTGGAAATAATAATCCGACGAACGTCGCATCGAATCGGAAGTATGCATGGAGTACCAAGGGCGCAAGGAACACTGTAGAGAAGCATAAATAGTTTAGGGCAAGCCGCTCAAATAACTTGATCGTTCGATAACTCATGCTCACGAAAAACTTTCTGCTTCCACGACGCGAACGCGTTGAATTTTGATCCTTCAATCTCGAGCATTCTCCTAACGTTAATTATGCTCGGGGACAGGTGAATATTGCAGAAGGATCGTTGCGTGTGGAACATTTCTACGAATTTATCCGACCATTTCCGCCGGACTAAAAGTTTCGTCGCTCGAGTAGACTCGCTGGAAATCGATGATATGCCCGCGAAGGCCGAAACGAATGCCGCGAGAACTGTAAAGAGCCCCTTTTCGTTCGAATATCCAGCCGGCGGCCCACACAGGGAACGCGTTTCCTCGTTTCCCGATCGATGATTTCTAAATACGACCACCCCGTCGATCACCGATCGCGGTTACAAAATATATTCGCTGCCTTTCAGGGGAAAGTAGGGGAACACGTAAGATCGCTACATCGAATATCGCGCGGTATTGATCGCAATTAAACTTGCGGACTAGATCCATACTTGCGGCAACGTTCGAGAGATTCGAAGCAACAATTCTCGCGAGAGGCGGTATAATATTTTCAAGAGAAATTAATTATTTTTATTATTCGAATGCAAAACATTCGAATTTAACTCGTGGAGAGAAGCTGTTAATTTTTAAGAAATCACAATCGATTAAGATTGATAGCCCCTGGACTGCATTTATGTTTACATTATTGTTGGCATAAATCTGGTCTAAGCGTAAGAATTATTTTAAGAAATATTTAATTGTTCAGCATGACTAGCCGGAAGCAGCTTACTATAGAGCAGCGAAGTACCATTATAACGCTTCATAATGGCGAACACGGTGGAAGACAAATCGCAAAACTGCTTCGAAACTTTTGAACATGTGCACGCATGCTATGCAAATACAATCGCAGAAGATTCAATAGAACGGAATCTTTTTGCATGAACAATTGCTGGCTCGTTCCCCGTTTCGAGAAATTAAATATAATTAAGACGGTAGCGCACCTGGCGAAATCTTGATGGAACGTTGTTGCTGCTATTTTAATACCACGTCATGGTATTAATTATGCATGCTACTATCCAGGATCGTTCCTCATTGAAGACGTGCGAGTGAAACTAGGACGCGCAGCGTGTTTTAATATCCATCAAATTCGTTGCATTCAGTCGAGATTTCCGTTCGCCGATAGTCGTATTACTACTACGGTTTGCATCAGCCCCTTCGCGCAGATATATTTGCCGTGTAACTATTCACTTTGCATTTCAGTTGAAACGCAGGTACAGCCAATATCCCTCTAGTCTTTTATATTTTAGAACGTTCGAAGTATGAAAGGAGCGAAATAAAAACGGCGCGAGCGGAAAAGTGTCCGCAGCAATTTTTCTCTCGTGTAATGCATTCGGTCTGTATATTTATTTGCATACCCTGTACAGTCAACTATGATATAGAATTTATATTTATTTTATACAATTCTAGTTACAATAAAAGGTCGTTTATTTGTTTAATCGAAAGATCGTAGAGCCGAATAACTAATATTTCGTGAACGATATTATTTCATCAGATTGCAGCGTTTGTAAGAAGGAAAATGTGAATTGCGCAGGCAGAGGGATGCGAAAGAGACGAGCGTTTCGGCCGAGGGTACCCAGGAGGATTGAATGTCGAATAGTTCGATGCAAATTCGCCGGGGATGCATCGTCCTTAGTATCGCTATAAGAACACGATGTCACGCCTCACGCAACGTTTGGAAATGTCCCGGGACGCGAATCCACGGACGAAAAGGTAAGGGGTGGTTCGTGCTAGTTTTAGGAGCGACTTTCGCCCAGGGGTCGATAAAGTGGAAGGTGAGTAGGAAAAGTAGGAAAGGCTAATTATGTTTCCTTTTGAATCTTCTAATTATTTTTACAACGCTCCGTTCAATTCTTATCAAATTACGCCAACCCTGCTCGATATACAAATTCGCTTACACGGTACTTCCACGGCCGCCATTAAAATAGGAGAATTTTTCCCGTGAAAAGGAAATCGACACTTGTCACTAAAAAACATTCTTTTAACCCTTTGCGATCCGAGTCCCCAATTTTATTTATTTCAATTAGAACCGATAACAATTCGCAAGGGTTGTCTTTCGAGCTTTTTGCCCGTGAAAAATCGATGGAAGTGGCGGATAGAGGGGAACGATGAGAACGAACGTTTCAGGATGACCTATGGGAGACATATGACGGTGTTGACG
Source organism: Augochlorella aurata (assembly GCA_028455555.1). Taxonomy (NCBI): domain Eukaryota; kingdom Metazoa; phylum Arthropoda; class Insecta; order Hymenoptera; family Halictidae; genus Augochlorella; species Augochlorella aurata. The sequence goes on along the minus strand of CM052151.1, from coordinate 5,190,432 downwards.
GCAACGGAGCTCGGTATGCACAAACGGAATGGAACGAGTGGCAACGAGGAGGTGGTCATCTTGCCGGGATACAACGTCACCACGTCGTCAAGCGGCTCGGCTAGCAAGACCAGCCATTTCGAGACGGATCTACATGGAAATGTCAACGTTCTTCTGGGCGGGTGAGTGGACATCCTAACCCATTCTCGGTACTGCCGATATATCGACCGTGCAAGCGTAATCGGCGAGACAACGCGCGCATTAGTGCCGGTTAGACTCTGAACCGATCGGAACCGGTTTCTTTTTCTGTCTCAATCGCTATCCCGGGAATTTCTGCGGCGACCATTCCTGCGAAGCAAAGCTAAAGAAAGAGCTGATAAGGTAGACCTGCTGTCCCCCAGTCTCGTTTATCGCGAGCGTGTTTGCTTGGCAAACGCGACGTTCGTGAACTTGATAAATCTAAGAGCAGGGGTTGAAACCCAGTCAAATATCTTCGAAACCGTCGGTGATGATAAAAAATGTTTGCAACGAGATATGGAAGGATTTAGGGGACACGTAACCTGATATTGATAGGATCGTTCTAGGTGGACGCGTCGATGTCATATGAAGGTCAACTTTACTTTTTTAGACGAAGTCGTATATTTTTTATTATACTAGTCTACTCGTCATTTTTCTCATAAAAATACTGAGCCATTCATTGCGAAGATATTTCGAGTGAACTTTTACATTCACAGTCTGTATTTTAAACGAGGTACTTTGTCATTTTATTTTTTGTCATTAAATAAAATGTAAAAGTTTATGCTATTCAATTTACCTGACGAATGCAACAGGAATTATGTAAAATAGTTTCTAACAATTCTGCGGGCTCCAAAAACGTTTGAGAAGTTCTGCGAGCTTTATATATAGGCATCCATAAAATCCGGAAGGATGCCTGGAGATTTGCGGGAACAATCTCGGTGTTTTGCGGTTGTTTATTCGTCGAAGAGAAAAATGGCGGACCGAGTAATTACGCGGGGCTCGAAATCACCGGTGACGCTTGCTCGTGCATCCTCCGCGATCGTCGAAAGAACAATTGAGTTACGGTAAAGGTAATTCGTTAATACAGGCAGAGTCGTAAATAACGGGTATACAAATCACTAGTTCGCCCGACTCTAGGCTAATTTAGAAGCGCAAACATTACCTGGGCAAACCGAAGATCCGTGAGCAGGTTCTCTGGTTCCTGTGCAGCATCTCGTGCCAGCGATTTCGTACAGTCTAGTTGAAAGTAAAAGGCTGTAGCTTCTTCTCGTGTCTGTACCGTATTGAAAACTATTTTAGGGATAAGGGATCGAGTTTCGAATGGAAATAATATTCAAATCGGAAATTTCGAAGCGTCGCTCTATCTTCGACAGATATCCATTTCATAGGTCGGTGCAAAAATGATTACCTTCGTGAACGCGAACTTCGAAGGAGATGCACTTCCGATAAAACTTAAAAAATTTTTTATTAACTGCATCTGCAAGTGAATCACTTTCTACAAATTTTCTAGTTATTCTCTTTTTATTTTTTATATTTCTTTTTTCTTCTCAGTTATTCTGAACGTAATAATAATTTGTAATAATTTTTAGTAATGAATAGGCATTGTCGAATCGAAGATGTCTCCGTATTTGTTATTATTAAATGTCAAATAATGGCAATGTATTATAGTATAACAAAATTTAAGTGGCACGAAATTTAAAGGTAATCTGATTGATCTTTGCGCCAACAGGGTTGAATGACATCTCGAAACAACAAAAGTAAACCATTTGCATAAATCAATAGAGTGAACTGTGCGTTCCATCATGGCAAAGCGTACTGATATATCAAAATAATGAAAATCGTAATTATTTTTACACCGACGTGATATTTAAAAGAAGGAAATAGTTCTAGATCTAGATATTGGAGTATATCCTTCGAATTTTTTCATAATCCTTTCATAATCTCAAACATTTTATTCCCATTTACACTTCAATAACGAATTTATAGAAAAATTAGATTTCCTCATAAATTTATAATAAACTTATTTATACATTTTCAATGCTGCTAGATAAAATTATAGAGACAAATTCTTATTACAAACATATTTGTCTTTAATCTATTTCTACAACTTTATCTGTAAACTTTAAAGATTAATACATAAATCTATTATAAATTTATAAGCAAATTTAATTTCTCCAAGAATTTTATTTCTAAATTTAAACGATAATTTGTTAACCCGGTTACACAGATGAAAACAAATAAATCGGATGAAACAGAAACTTTACCACAAATAGAACATGAAGAGTTAATATTGTAGCACAACAAAGTGAAATATTATTAGTTGAAAATAAACAGTTACTGAAGGACAACTGCGACTATGATAATGCTAACTCGTCTTCTCTGATTGAACGATTCTTGAAGCTTGACTCTTTTATCAAGATTTCGCGAATCTTAATGTTTCTATGAAATATTTAATATTTGTCACTTGTTATATGTATTCAGCTTAGGAGAATGTTGCCAACATCGTACCACTTACACAATTTTCGGTCACTGAGGGCATTAAGTAAACAAGGAAAGTTGGATCGAGCAATATTAAACTAAACAGTCGTCATCGGTTGATGACGAACTCTACCCTATACTCTATACTATACTATACTATAGTTTATAGTATAGACTCTATACTATAGAAGCGAACACTGTGCGTCGAGTTCATGGTATCAGCTTTTGTTCCTAAGTGTAACAAATATATGTCTCAACTTCTGGTAAGGATACATGTTACCTAAAAAAGATTAGTATCAGTCTACCTAGCTGTGCAACACTTCGTTAATTATTCGGAATTATGACCACCTTGCCGATTTTGAAATAACAACCTTGAAATATGTTGTAACGGCTTCGTTCTGAACAACTTTCCCTACGCATGCTACCACCGCTTAGTTTCAGAGATACTTATTCAATAAAAAAAAGGAAACTGTTGTGGAACTTAGGTTGCGTGCGTGCTTTGATCTGGCACAAACGGTCACCTGACGTCGACCGTATTCCAGAGTATGGCCAGACATAAACAAAGAGAAACGTTAATGCAATAAAATAACGTTACGTAAAATTAATGGAATATTATATAACAGCTTCTATAGAAAAACGCGAGGTCGCAACTTTCATTGTAGTCGTTTCTATAACCCTTCAGTATCTCTACTATTTTTTTCTGCAAATGTATGTAGAATATAGTGACTGATATTCATGAGAATATGACGTCGATTTGCTGCGCATACTATAATTTAATCCTTTGCATTGAATGCAAATACAGATTAAATTATAATGTGCGCAATGAATAAACTTTTAACAGCGTAAAATATAATTGTATAAACACGTATGATAATATTAATAATTGAGTAACGAATAAAGGGAACATAAGATTGAAAATATTACTGTCCAAGAAGGAAGTTTAGAGACGCTACCGGTTCAACCGGATTACCGGATAGCGCAGCTCTAAATGCTCTAATTAATTAGGTAGACGAGCAGAAAATGTCTGTTAAAACGGTACGAAGAAAATCAGAGACGCTTCAGAGGATTCGAAATACTGTTACAAATAGGCTAGTGGAGCCTACATAATATAAATATTGCAAAAATATATATTACAAAATATATATTAAAATTGTCAAATTAATAGGGTGCCTGGTCTTTCGTCTCCGACTATAGCAACGCGCGTTACAAAGGGGGTTGCAAATCTCTGCAGTTTCTGCGTCTCGACAATTTCGCTTAGAAATCCGCAGTCTAATAATAACGAACTAATTCATGGGGTCGTGTTTAGGAGGATGGTACGTGTGTGGCAACTTTCTCCTAGAGATCTCGTCGTGGCGAGTGTTAGAAGTAGCGCGGTATTGTTCAGTTTGAAAGTAATCCCAACAGCAGATCACACTTTGGGGGCACCGAACAGAGTCAACAAGGAGACGTCGTCCGCTTTAATTCCCGGCGTCTCGTAGGAAAGCCGTGCTTTATAGACCGATATCACGGCAGACTGAGGCTCGATAATATTATGTGGAGCGTCTCGGGCTCGCGGTTGGTTGACGCGCGCTAAATATACGCCCGGTCTCTCACCTATGCTCTGGATCGCGTGGCGCGTCGTGTTTTTCAGAGCGATGCTAAGCGCCGTGATTATAGTCGTCGCATTGATGTGCTATTGCTGTCATAAGAGCATCAGAAAGAACCGGCCGCAGGAATGCCAACAATACTGGAGACCAGAGCCGGACGTGCACAGCCTGGAAGTATTCACCACGGAAGCACACGCCGCGGTGAGTCATCTTTTACGAAGCCATAATTCATAGTTATTTCGTACCAACGTAATCATGCGCGACTCATTTTCTGCCTCCAATCGCCGACCAGCCGACGTTTCTGGCCAGGTCATGCGTACGCGATCACTCTTACATCATTACCAGATGCGCAGCGAGAACTGCAACAACACTGACTGCTTTTCCAAATGAGCTTCCTTGGATAGTTAATTCCACTCCTACATTAGCGAATGAAAGATTAAGATGAGGAAAGAAGAAAGAAATTGGTGAAATTCAACCTGCTCGCGAATCAAACGACGAAGAAATCACTGCTTCGTATCTGTTCGAAACTCTAAATAATCAAATTGCCATATGAAATTAGTTTCTTCAGCACCATAAATCCAACTATAAAATAGTTGGACTTCACCCTTGAAGTCGAGACACATAGATCGAATGTTGCCAAACGAACACCCTGTATGTATAATGCCAATATCCCTGATCATCCCGTGTCGCATGCAAAATGCTAGCGCAGCGATGCGGTTTTGAACGCATCGTCTTCCTGCTAACTGGTTCGCTGCGCCACGTATTGATATTGATAGCTGCGGCGAAATCGTTTGTGGTTGTAGGGGAAAATTAGTATGACTGATTACGGTGCTTCCTTTCACACTCCTCTCGGACACGGCGCGAGATATCGCCAGCTTCGGCTCCGGCTGCGATAACGCATGGATCTGGTTCCTTAATAACGTTTAACAAGCAGTATCCTAGTGATGCGGCCTCGGATAATGAAATGTATCACCTGCGCCGAGATCCTGTTAGACTAGTGGCAAGTGAACGGCCGACCGCTGAGCTACTATTAGCCTCGTCTTGGAATTTCTCCCGAGCTCTGCCCGGCTACTTTTATGCATTTTATATCTATTCTCTGGCCGCAAACTTTTCCTCTGATATTATCGTTACGGAAGTTCAACTCTTCTGGTTATCTTCCGCGTCATTAAACTCGGACCGTTCCTTAAGCCGAGTTCGAATATCCTTCGAATGCCTTGTCTTGGAAGACATTGTTCGCTTCGGGGCGTAACTATGCCCTTTGTACTCGAGTGGCGGTTCGAAGGCACCACTAAAATTGTAGCATGACGTTCTAAAATAATGTTTATACTAACAAAGTTTAGATACAAAAATTGTTAAAACTATTGTTATCAGTTACAAGAATCAATTTCATCTGCATGAAATGCACTTTGTCGCGGAAAATGCAGATACTATAAGCCAGAGGGGTTAATCAACGTCCTGTATATGCAAAACAGTAATTCCCAGCATGACTCCGACGGCCTCTTCTTGCAAGGCAGGTAATCAGAAATGATTTTCACTGTGCAGTGCTGCGAGCGACAATCAGCCATGGACGGAAACCGAGAGGACAGCATGTACGGTCTCCAATCGTGCCCTGTGACCCCGAACTCTGGTCCAGGGCCACCGCCTACCTACGACAGCTTGATCTTCGATCATCGTAGTCTGCCGGCCAGCATCGAGAAGAAGTTCGAAGGTCCAGACACACCTGGCACCATCATTCCATCCATGGTGTCGACGCTTCTCGGGCTATCGGCTACACCCGTGAGATCCGCGGAACAAAACGAGTCCACGGAACAAGAAACCCTCGGCAGCGTCGACGAGGGTCTGCCCTCTTACGAGACAGCATTGAAACTGAACGCGAACGGTTATGTGTAACTTTGATTCGACGAGGGGCGCATTTATGTTATAAAACACAGTGGGGGATGATATATGTGGACACCCTTTAGAACGCCATACTTTGACGAGCCTGACAGGTGATAGAGATTTCTAGGAGGAACTTGTTAAGTTCGAGTGCTGTTACGTTCTTTTCTGATCTCTTGTTATTAATATTTAACCATTTCAGTAAATGTAGATATAGAATTAATGTAAATTTTTCTTTTTCTTCTTAGAAGAAAATTCTTCTAATCGTTGCAATAGGAAGAAAACAATATGGTAAGGGGTTAAAACAGTGTCACTTTTTTCAAAGTGGATTCAATGACTTGAATTTGTTTTAGGAGTTAGAAGGGACTAGTATATAAGACGACGACTAGAATGCCTTTTTAAATGTTGCTATTACTCAGAATACCGTTTTAAAGGGTGCCCATAGAGAAGGTGGTACGGATCTAACTTGAGTCCATTGTATAAAACGTCTACGTTCACAATGTCGATTTTCTACGACATGCCATTTTACAGAAGTCGAAAATAATATTGTAAGTCTACTGTAAGTAACGAAGTAAATGAATAAGTAAATGAGTAAGTAAATAAGTAAGTAAGTAAATGAGTAAATAAGTAAATGAGTATAGTTGTAAGTACAAGTCACAAGTGATCTTCTGCGGAAGCGTATATTTGTAAGTGGTTCTCGTTTGGAAAACCTTAAACGACTGAAACTGTACTACTATCACAGCTCCGCTATGAACATTCCTAAGAGGGATATTTCCCAGCAGCTTTCCATCGACGCTTCTATCACAACTCCAACTTAAACGTAGCCTAGTTGCGCTGTCGAAAAATTTTACAATTTGGGAAACCGTTTACCGTCGTTGATCCTGTTTGCTGGTATATTAAGTCCGAGCGAACGAGAACGGAATAAATCGATTAAAATACAGTCATTTCGTCGACAAAGTTACTGTCGATGATAATGAGAACGCGAAATGATTTTTTATTATTTCGATTGTAGACGTGGTCGATTGAAGCGTAAGTCCACCTTTGAAAATGATTTACACGCTGCAAACACATTTTTATTATAGGTTCTTTCGGTTTCGCTGCGTTTAAGTTCATTTCTAGATTTTGATAACAGAAAAATCGAATTTTATTTAGATTTAGTAGATTATATATGGCATCTTTATATATGAAATCAGGAAGGCTGAGACGTTGCTATAGTGCACGGGGTTAATAAATAAATTTACCCCTTTGCGGTCAACGAAAATTAATTCCGACAAGCATGATACTTATGTATAAACTTAATACGACAGCGAAGGGTTAAAGGTGGAGAATGGAGCTCCGTGTGCTAACAAAAGTGAATTGCGTTATCAATTTGTCAATCTAATGTTCGTACACGGTTGCCTGTGCGAAGGTTGAAACGAAATTGTGTGGCGATTGATACATTGTAATTTGCTGAGAGAGATATCTCGAGCTTTGTCTGTCCTTTTCATCGACTCTTGTGGTTCGTAAAATAATCTCGTCAAATTTGGATAACTTTCAACCTATGTGGCAACAATTTTGAAGAATTGCTTGTCACTGGGAATTGTATTTCGACAGCAGAAATCGATTCTCTCTTATCGATACGGTTTTAATAAGACGATCGTTTCTGCCAGTCGTTTCAAGTGTTGTAAGAAATTGTTTAAGAATTGTGTGTAATAATTAGCCTGTGGATTTTATGCATTTGTGATAACAAGAAAATAGGTACGCGTGATACGAAATAGCAGAGAGACTAAAACATTTAATAATATATTTCGATATTCCAGAAAGAATGCAACACCCAAGTCGCTCCTACCTTTTCGCAACAAATGCCGAACACTTTTCTTTTGCATAAAGATCCGCAGTCTAGTAACAATAATACTCTGTAACTCGCGATTTAAAGCTTTCGATAAGCTTGGAACTGATAACTTCGAAGAATGAATCAAATGTTTCACGGTTCTAGGAGAATTTGTCGCCGAGCATTCTCACGGCCCGTGAAATTATGCATTGTACATTTGTGTAAATAAAGTGTCGAACTTATAATTACCGATGTAGGCGTAACTCGCGATTGCATTAGGTTGTCGGAACAGCTTCGAATCTTCTTCGATTACTCGATCGGGCTTGTTATTACGGAGTAATAATGTTACTGTTCCACTGGAAACTGACGTTTGTGGTCATGGCTGGCCCGTGAAAATGGGAACAGGTGTAAATGAGACCACTGAAACTAGCACGGTACCTGTCAACGTTGTTTTCAGACCACACTGGAGATAATATGGGGCGCGAGCGACGCGAACGGTCGACCATAGTGCGCAGCGTGGAGCTTATTGTTCGAAATAGGGCGCACGCGACCTTTAATAGCTCATTACATTAATTTCAATGGCTCTCGTCTGAATCGAAGCTTAAGCATCTTGTGCACATGTCTCTAAGACCAACTGCGTTCAGAATTTTCAGTATTGAAACGTTAATTGTCCGACGCGGAGGAAACGCCTACAGTAGGTTAAATCTTCCTGAACGAGATCAAAAGGAGTCAATCTATTCGACAAACAACTACTCTGATCAATATTCACAGGTTTTATGCTAAATATCAATTCTTATATCGATCATAATTACCTTTTGCAAATCAAATGAACCCTTTGCAGGCTTTAATCACTATTTCGCAAAGGAAATTCATCTTCTTGCAAATTAAATTTAATTGTAATTATTTGTAATGAAGTTCATATTAAATTCAAAAATCAAATGACATTTTCTATATAATCATTAAAGTGAAGATTAATTATTTGTAACGAGATTTATATTATTTTATAAATAAGTATACGATTTTATCTGTAAGAAGGTGAATATGATCTACAAATTTTTATTGTACATTTCAATGATAACAAATTCGAGTAAACATTGTTTATTCCAATAGATCTTTAATAGAGATACGAATTAATTTTTAAATAGAGGATTGGCCCTGACATCGACGTTCTCAGAAGTCTATTTAGCGTGGAACGAGCTCGCACATGAAATGACAAAGGATGATGTAAATTTTGATACTTGAACATCTTTTATTAACATTCGAAATGGATTCGAAGCTTTCCCGATAACCTGATTCCTCTGTCTTTCGATAAATAATTTCTGCAACCTTATCGCTTTACTATCGGACGATTGAAAATCCGAGATCTTAACCTTCGGAGCAGCGAGGCCATTTTAGCGGTCCTCGACAACCTCATTGATCAGCTTAAAGACCACTTTAGGCAGTCACTGATTCACTGCTTCGTTTAGAGTAGCTCGCGAACCTAATCGAGTGTCGCAAATTCGTCTAGCGTCCTGTAACGGGTGTAATTATTCAACCGACCGAGCCGGAAGAAAAATATCCTGTTAAGCCTGTCCAGGTTCATTTCACCTGGAACGTCGCGTTTCTCTAAGCTGCGTTTAGCTGTAAGAGTTTCTAGGCGATCAACTTGTGAATTATTCATGCGTGCTATCGTCGATTCGTTCGCGTACAACTTCCGGTTTCCTGCTTCGATCAAAAGCATTTGACAGCTAATTTTAATTAGGACATTACCAAGTCGAAATCGCGTCGAAAACGCGATCGATAGAGCCGCGATACGAAGAATATTCCAAAGCTCCGTTGCTCGGTCAACCTTATCCTTTCGGCTTAAGCTGTTACACGGACGCTATCATCTCGAACACATGCACTGTCACTAGACTGTCAAAGTTTATGATATCCACACTTACGATATCCAGTGCATATGCAAACTGTATGCAAGAATATGCAAACCGCATGCAAGACGTCTGCAAAGCATATGCAGCATAGATTCGGCAAGGCCTCTTTCGCACGGCGATTCGCGAACAATATATCTTTTTATTCGAAGCGCGTGGATCAAGAGAGTCTTTTAAAGAACGCAAGAATTACATCGACGAATGTAATCGGAGAAAAACAATGTAGCCGATTAGACAAGATAATCGCGGTATTTATCCCGTCCGGAGGAGATGCTTAGCAACAAATCGCTTGAGATACGTCGACTTGTTTATTGGCACATTATAATTACGGTAATGGGAATGTTACTGGTTTTTTAACGATGTGGATTACTAATTAACAAACAGATTAGCAATATTTTTCCTCGCTTTGCGATATTCGGCGTTGGTTGTTTGCTGTAGCAACAGTAAATCGAAACGCAGCGATAACAACAGCGTTGTCGTTATCGCTATCAGCTTTGAATAAGACAAGTTGATAAACGATTGAATAAGGAAATATATATCGTGACTTTGATTTTTTAAAATTTAGCAGAGAGCTGGATTTAAAATATTTAAAATCTTTATAAATATACGAACAGAAGAATAGGAATATATGAAGTTTCTTCATCGCTACCGGCAATTATGATTGGTCGGATATGTAACAATAGCTAAAAATGCAATGAAATCAAAAAGCATTGGATTTGAATTAATGTGTGACTTCGATGCGAAGATATAGCATTTTATTATATTATATTTGCGGAAGAGAGACACGACCACGTGACGCTGGTGGCGATCTCGTTAATCATCTTTGGAGGTACAGCCTATTTGGGAGTAGTCAGGTGCATTTAGTTTAAAGCTCGCCAAACTCTCTAATCGAGAGCAGGAAAGTTCGTAGGCAGTGCTGCGATGATTTTCCAGCTGCTGTGCTGGAAAAAGGAGGCCGAAACTTTTCGAACGACCATCCTAAATAGGGTTTAACGATCCGCGAACGAACTCCGGCGAAAGTGGATCACGAGCGATCCACGGAGCTAACAAGTTGTAAGTATTTCATGCGTGCCAAGTTACGAAACAATAAAACAAGATGCATGCTTGTTAACCTCTCCAAGGTTGAACGTCTTAAGAACTGATCAAGATCTTTTCAGCGTCTAGAAGTCTAGACGGTCTGAACGTGGAAGATACGGTTCGAAGAGCTACTAGTTTTATAAAATACAAAGAGCAAACAGCAAATATGTTTAAAGAACTCGAAGATATTGTTACGTTGCTATCAGCTGATTAAAATTATTAAGATAACGAAGAAATGTTTATGTGACTCCTGTATCTTGAGATTAGTGCAGACAATCTTCGCAATTAATCACTGAAATGTTAATTTTAAGCATTTATGATAAAAACAAGTAGTGTCAATATAAAATAGTAGAGGAATTAAAATATTTGGAGATTGTCGATTAGGCTGTGAAAATGATTAATGAACGAATTAAATGTACATTGAGAGTGGGAGCGATTAGAGCAAAAAACTATTTTAAAAGATTCTATAAATTATTGCTTAAGATTACGGTGACTGTTAATAAATGTAAAAGTGGAGTCACAAAATATTAAGCGCAAAATTCAATTTTATTTCATTTTTGTATGTTTGTAGTGATTTTTGCAAGATTATGTAGCAACAAAACCGTGGTTCTAATATTAAATAAGTGATAATGACAATGTCACATTTATCTTGAGGACTATTATTACTGTTTACCGCACGACACGTTACCGACATGCAAATAAATTATATACTCTCATTTAGAACACGAATACATAGTTACTGCAGAACGTTCAACTAATATCGCTGCCGTGAATAAGAGAGAGAGAGAGAGAGAGAGAGAGAGAGATTCACAGTTATTATAAATAATTTTTTAGACTTAAAATTATTGTGTCAAGTATACAATTCGAGGTTTCGAACATTTCTAAAATGGACTAAATGGGCTAAGCAAGTGATCTAAATTTGTTTAAGAGATTAGAGACACTAACCATCGATTACATTTTGCGGAAAAAGACTATTCATGCGTAAAAGAAATGGTAGAATAATAGAATAATAATAAATATAAAGAAGGAGCCACAATATATTAAAATATCATTCGCTCACTTATTGCTAACCATAATTTCGCCTTAAATCCGCCATCATTCTGCCTCGCTATATTCCCACAAAAATTCTCTCGTTGTCTCAAATAAAATATTTCAAACCGACGGAATCCAAATGAAGAACAATCACTTAGTTTCAAAACGTGCTACCTTTTTATTGCGGTCAAGAAGCGGTCGCTTGACCTCTCTGGTACGTACAGTATTAAATATCTTCCAACGTTAGCACGCATCGTGCATTACACGGATCTTAATCCTTTTAGATGACACCGAGGAACACACACATACATATGCATGTATTTCTGGATCGTGCCGACTTTACATAATCTTGCCCCAGTTAATTGCCGCGACCGAAGTCATTCTAGGCGTGACACCTTCTTACAAAATAAGAGAAGAAAAAGAAAAGAAGGCCAAACCAGGATAAACACGCAGAGCAACGCGGATCGAAAGAGGGCCACGCGTGGTCGTGCTACCCGCGTTACCACGCGTTTACTCTGCCGGGCATGACAAACAGGAACGTAAGCGTGTTCGATTAATTGACCTTGCGTAAATGGTGCCACCGGTCGGGTTATTATCCGCGTTGACTAGTTCCATCGACAGGATGATCGTGTGTTTTGACAACGTCATCGTATTTAAGGCCGACTACGCCGGTAAGAGGAGCTGCTAGCGTTTGCACGCTTCAAAGACTTCTATCCCGTTACCCCCGTTTCGCCCCCTTACATCATTAATGGGATATTTTCGATCGAGCCGGCTTCTTGGCTTCCCGTGGCCTGCTACTTGCACTTTTCACCTGTCTCTACTGAAATGACCACTCGCGCGTCCACGAAATTCTCGCGAGAATACGCGACAGAATTTACGGCGACGAGCTCTGCATTTCGCTCATGAAGATCATAACTTAGGGGATTTGTAGCTGCTCTGTTAGAACAGAAGAAATTCAAATTCAGAAATTTGCATCGAAAGCAACTGAACATTTTAACAACAAAGCCCTGACAATTGCGTTGATTGTTTCTCTTTGATTAAATTGGTTGCATCGAGTTTGCAACTACTTATTCAGAAGGTAGCAGCTCCAGACAAGCAAAAATGTTTTCGGAGGAGATACCAAGTCCGCTGGTTTCCCTAGTTGCAATATCGTAGAAAACAATTGGCTAATGCAGCGAGGTGTGCATGCGTATTCAATGCAGGAGCAACTAGAATGACGAGCAGAAATGCGCCAGCGTAATTATTTTAATATTCAGCTGTGGTCGGAAGAAACCGTGCGGAATTATAGAAATTAAAGGAAGCGATGCGCCGACACGGCTTGACAGGCAAGCACAGCTGCAACCTTGGATCGTATGAAATTAGCGGAACAATATTGAAGAATAAATTCGAGGCTGTTTAGTTTTAGAAAACCACGCGATAGACATTCGAATATTATAAATGTGGTCTCTTCCGTCGTCCTTAATTAAATTGTCCTAACCAGAATTTTTGATCATCCAAGAAACGAAGCTTCAATTTAACAAAATAATGTTTCAACGAGTGAAAAAATACATGCAATTGCATCGAAATGTGGCCTGTTAATGACGTGGCTAATTAATAAATAAGACACTTTTAACAAAAAAGGACGGTCTGCGATGGAAAGAGAAATAATTCGTCGACAACCATAAGCGTTTCCAAAATCCAGCGAACTCGATAGGAACTGGAGAACGGAAGAGTCGGAGAAGAATGTCTCAAATATATTGCTTGAGATCAGCGGAGGCGATACGGAAATTAAATAGAGACTATTATCTAAACATCCGTTTGCGATTGCCTCGAAACTGCGCCGGAGCAGTCATGTGTCCATCGTAAGTCTACATCATCAGGAACTCCTAGGAGCGTGGCAGTGACGTACGGCACACGATAAAGTTATCGCCTAGGTCTAGACGTTCTGACCTGACAGACAACGCGTACCCCGCCCCGCGCCGTCCTCGCTTTTCACGAGTGATAAATTAAGCATCGTTGAAAAACTATTAAAACTTCATCGAGATGATCTATCGTTTTGACGGAAGCGCGCTTCCGTTCGCGAACGCGTAACAGCTCAATTCTTTGAGGGACGACGATTATCGGCTTTTTGTTCAACAATTTTGCCGAGCATATTTTCAAAGGTGCTTCACGCAGACTTATTAATTTCTCTGCTCTTCCTAGTGCATCGGTCGTTTATATTTAATTGCCGAAAAATGACACATTTAAGAAAGTGAAACGTGCATCTGTAGATTTCAATACGTAACAAAGTAAATAAGTAACACGTGTATGCATGTGCATTAATCGAAATGAAAATTCTTTATCCTCTTTTTAATACTGCATATATACGTCGAGTAACGATGGAGAGATACGGTAAATAAAAATGAACATGCAGCAAAGAAAATTTCGCTTCCAGTAATTGTCGCCTTACCTTTATAATTGCAGCACCAATGGATAGTCGAATCGAATTATCTTTATCGTGGACGACGATCGCTCCAAATTAAAATGCGCTTTTAAAAATGATACGTTTACAGTTGTTCGTTTTTTACGAAATTATTTCTTCGCGCTTCCTACGAACACTCTTTAGAAGCACTAAGAGCGTTACGGGTCCTTCCTTCCTTCGTGAAAAAAGGCTTGCAGCACATTCGCATGCATTTGCACGGAAAGGTCAAATTGTTTCGTCCACTGCACAATAGTGTCCAGAGCTTTCGCCACAGCTTCGTCTTGAGCTACATTTTCTTCTTCGTCATCTTCATCTTCTTCCTTCTCTTCGTTTCCCATTTCATCGCATACTTGTGCTTCCTCGGCTTCACACAATGCGAACCATTCCTCCACTTCTTCCTCGGTCACAGCTGTATCTGGGCAGTTCTGCAATATTTTCGCCATGGAAGAGGTCTCAGAATTATTCGCAATGTCTGCGATCCCGTCCGCTTCCACTCCCTCGTGATTATTCCCGAGCACGGGTTTCCACGAGTCGCGAATATTCTGTTCGGTCACCTCTTCCCAATAAACATTTAAAATCTCTACGCAATCCTGTAAACTATACTGTTTGTAAAACAGCTCTAAACCACCGGGATACTCCGACAATTTTTCTGCTAATTTAAACCAGTAGCGCGACTTGATCTTGGCGATTACGCCCTGATCCATAGGCTGGATCATAGGGGTAGCGTTCGGCGGGAGATACATCAATTCGAAATGACCGTCGCTTGCGAAACGATCTGCTGGCAAAACGTGGGCGCTGCAGTTGTCCACTAAGAGGATGACTTTCCCGACTTTTCCGGTTCTTAAATGCTCTGCTCTCACCGCGGGCTTGAAAAAGTTCTCGTACCAATCTTGGAAAATGTTTCTATCCACCCGCGCGTTCTTCTGCACCTCGTACATCACCTGCAACGCCTCGAAACGCGTCTTTGCTCTCGGTTTTCGATATTTGTCTATTAGAAGCAAGGGTAACTTATGCGTTCCCGTCGCGTTGGCGCAAAAACCAATCGTGACGCGTTCCTTTTTTATTCGATTCTCATTCAGTTTTCCGACTGCAGGGGAAACGAAGCTTTTCCGAGGCAGACTCCTCCACATCAGCCCCGTCTCATCCATGTTATACACGTTGGATAAACTCAAGATTTTCGTCCTCGACGAGTTTCCAAAAGGTCGCGGAGAATTTCTTCGCTCCTTCGGAATCTCCGCCGCCATTTTCGCCGGCCGTCTGC
>CM052151.1:5162438-5174869 GCA_028455555.1 Augochlorella aurata | reverse complement strand
TTGGGCCCGAGTTTCGTCGAGCTAAATGGCACGGGAAGGGGTTAATTCCACTCCTACATTAGCGAATGAAAGATTAAGATGAGGAAAGAAGAAAGAAATTGGTGAAATTCAACCTGCTCGCGAATCAAACGACGAAGAAATCACTGCTTCGTATCTGTTCGAAACTCTAAATAATCATATTGCCATATGAAATTAGTTTCTTCAGCACCATAAATCCAACTATAAAATAGTTGGACTTCACCCTTGAAGTCGAGACACATAGATCGAATGTTGCCAAACGAACACCCTGTATGTATAATGCCAATATCCCTGATCATCCCGTGTCGCATGCAAAATGCTAGCGCAGCGATGCGGTTTTGAACGCATCGTCTTCCTGCTAACTGGTTCGCTGCGCCACGTATTGATATTGATAGCTGCGGCGAAATCGTTTGTGGTTGTAGGGGAAAATTAGTATGACTGATTACGGTGCTTCCTTTCACACTCCTCTCGGACACGGCGCGAGATATCGCCAGCTTCGGCTCCGGCTGCGATAACGCATGGATCTGGTTCCTTAATAACGTTTAACAAGCAGTATCCTAGTGATGCGGCCTCGGATAATGAAATGTATCACCTGCGCCGAGATCCTGTTAGACTAGTGGCAAGTGAACGGCCGACCGCTGAGCTACTATTAGCCTCGTCTTGGAATTTCTCCCGAGCTCTGCCCGGCTACTTTTATGCATTTTATATCTATTCTCTGGCCGCAAACTTTTCCTCTGATATTATCGTTACGGAAGTTCAACTCTTCTGGTTATCTTCCGCGTCATTAAACTCGGACCGTTCCTTAAGCCGAGTTCGAATATCCTTCGAATGCCTTGTCTTGGAAGACATTGTTCGCTTCGGGGCGTAACTATGCCCTTTGTACTCGAGTGGCGGTTCGAAGGCACCACTAAAATTGTAGCATGACGTTCTAAAATAATGTTTATACTAACAAAGTTTAGATACAAAAATTGTTAAAACTATTGTTATCAGTTACAAGAATCAATTTCATCTGCATGAAATGCACTTTGTCGCGGAAAATGCAGATACTATAAGCCAGAGGGGTTAATCAACGTCCTGTATATGCAAAACAGTAATTCCCAGCATGACTCCGACGGCCTCTTCTTGCAAGGCAGGTAATCAGAAATGATTTTCACTGTGCAGTGCTGCGAGCGACAATCAGCCATGGACGGAAACCGAGAGGACAGCATGTACGGTCTCCAATCGTGCCCTGTGACCCCGAACTCTGGTCCAGGGCCACCGCCTACCTACGACAGCTTGATCTTCGATCATCGTAGTCTGCCGGCCAGCATCGAGAAGAAGTTCGAAGGTCCAGACACACCTGGCACCATCATTCCATCCATGGTGTCGTCGCTTCTCGGGCTATCGGCTACACCCGTGAGATCCGCGGAACAAAACGAGTCCACGGAACAAGAAACCCTCGGCAGCGTCGACGAGGGTCTGCCCTCTTACGAGACAGCATTGAAACTGAACGCGAACGGTTATGTGTAACTTTGATTCGACGAGGGGCGCATTTATGTTATAAAACACAGTGGGGGATGATGTATGTGGACACCCTTTAGAACGCCATACTTTGACGAGCCTGACAGGTGATAGAGATTTCTAGGAGGAACTTGTTAAGTTCGAGTGCTGTTACGTTCTTTTCTGATCTCTTGTTATTAATATTTAACCATTTCAGTAAATGTAGATATAGAATTAATGTAAATTTTTCTTTTTCTTCTTAGAAGAAAATTCTTCTAATCGTTGCAATAGGAAGAAAACAATATGGTAAGGGGTTAAAACAGTGTCACTTTTTTCAAAGTGGATTCAATGACTTGAATTTGTTTTAGGAGTTAGAAGGGACTAGTATATAAGACGACGACTAGAATGCCTTTTTAAATGTTGCTATTACTCAGAATACCGTTTTAAAGGGTGCCCATAGAGAAGGTGGTACGGATCTAACTTGAGTCCATTGTATAAAACGTCTACGTTCACAATGTCGATTTTCTACGACATGCCATTTTACAGAAGTCGAAAATAATATTGTAAGTCTACTGTAAGTAACGAAGTAAATGAATAAGTAAATGAGTAAGTAAATAAGTAAGTAAGTAAATGAGTAAATAAGTAAATGAGTATAGTTGTAAGTACAAGTCACAAGTGATCTTCTGCGGAAGCGTATATTTGTAAGTGGTTCTCGTTTGGAAAACCTTAAACGACTGAAACTGTACTACTATCACAGCTCCGCTATGAACATTCCTAAGAGGGATATTTCCCAGCAGCTTTCCATCGACGCTTCTATCACAACTCCAACTTAAACGTAGCCTAGTTGCGCGGTCGAAGAATTTTACAATTTGGGAAACCGTTTACCGTCGTTGATCCTGTTTGCTGGTATATTAAGTCCGAGCGAACGGGAACGGAATAAATCGATTAACATACAGTCATTTCGTCGACAAAGTTACTGTCGATGATAATGCGAACGCGAAATGTTTTTTTATTATTTCGATTGTAGACGTGGTCGATTGAAGCGTAAGTCCACCTTTGAAAATGATTTACACGCTGCAAACACATTTTTATTATAGGTTCTTTCGGTTTCGCTGCGTTTAAGTTCATTTCTAGATTTTGATAACAGAAAAATCGAATTTTATTTAGATTTAGTAGATTATATATGGCATCTTTATATATGAAATCAGGAAGGCTGAGACGTTGTTATAGTGCACGGGGTTAATAAATAAATTTACCCCTTTGCGGTCAACGAAAATTAATTCCGACAAGCATGATACTTATGTATAAACTTAATACGACAGCGAAGGGTTAAAGGTGGAGAATGGAGCTCCGTGTGCTAACAAAAGTGAATTGCGTTATCAATTTGTCAATCTAATGTTCGTACACGGTTGCCTGTGCGAAGGTTGAAACGAAATTGTATGGCGATTGATACATTGTAATTTGCTGAGAGAGATATCTCGAGCTTTGTCTGTCCTTTTCATCGACTCTTGTGGTTCGTAAAATAATCTCGTCAAATTTGGATAACTTTCAACCTATGTTGGAACAATTTTGAAGAATTGCTTGTCACTGGGCATTGTATTTCGACAGCAGAAATCGATTCTCTCTTATCGATACGGTTTTAATAAGACGATCGTTTCTGCCAGTCGTTTCAAGTGTTGTAAGAAATTGTTTAAGAATTGTGTGTAATAATTAGCCTGTGGATTTTATGCATTTGTGATAACAAGAAAATAGGTACGCGTGATACGAAATAGCAGAGAGACTAAAACATTTAATAATATATTTCGATATTCCAGAAAGAATGCAACACCCAAGTCGCTCCTACCTTTTCGCAACAAATGCCGAACACTTTTCTTTTGCATAAAGATCCGCAGTCTAGTAACAATAATACTCTATAACTCGCGATTTAAAGCTTTCGATAAGCTTGGAACTGATAACTTCGAAGAATGAATCAAATGTTTCACGGTTCTAGGAGAATTTGTCGCCGAGCATTCTCACGGCCCGTGAAATTATGCATTGTACATTTGTGTAAATAAAGTGTCGAACTTATAATTACCGATGTAGGCGTAACTCGCGATTGCATTAGGTTGTCGGAACAGCTTCGAATCTTCTTCGATTACTCGATCGGGCTTGTTATTACGGAGTAATAATGTTACTGTTGCACTGGAAACTGACGTTTGTGGTCATGGCTGGCCCGTGAAAATGGGAACAGGTGTAAATGAGACCACTGAAACTAGCACGGTACCTGTCAACGTTGTTTTCAGACCACACTGGAGATAATATGGGGCGCGAGCGACGCGAACGGTCGACCATAGTGCGCAGCGTGGAGCTTATTGTTCGAAATAGGGCGCACGCGACCTTTAATAGCTCATTACATTAATTTCAATGGCTCTCGTCTGAATCGAAGCTTAAGCATCTTGTGCACATGTCTCTAAGGCCAACTGCGTTTAGAATTTTCAGTATTGAAACGTTAATTGTCCGACGCGGAGGAAACGCCTACAGTAGGTTAAATCTTCCTGAACGAGATCAAAAGGAGTCAATCTATTCGACAAACAACTACTCTGATCAATATTCACAGGTTTTATGCTAAATATCAATTCTTATATCGATCATAATTACCTTTTGCAAATCAAATGAACCCTTTGCAGGCTTTAATCACTATTTCGCAAAGGAAATTCATCTTCTTGCAAATTAAATTTAATTGTAATTATTTGTAATGAAGTTCATATTAAATTCAAAAATCAAATGACATTTTCTATATAATCAGTAAAGTGAAGATTAATTATTTGTAACGAGATTTATATTATTTTATAAATAAGTATACGATTTTATCTGTAAGAAGGTGAATATGATCTACAAATTTTTATTATACATTTCAATGACAAAAAATTCGAGTAAACATTGTTTATTCCAATAGATCTTTAATAGAGATACGAATTAATTTTTAAATAGAGGATTGGCCCTGACATCGACGTTCTCAGAGGTCCATTTAGCGTGGAAGGAGCTCGCACATGAAATGACAAAGGATGATGTAAATTTTGATACCTGAACATCTTTTATTAACATTCGAAATGGATTCGAAGCTTTCCCGATAACCTGATTCCTCTGTCTTTCGATAAATAATTTCTGCAACCTTATCGCTTTACTATCGGACGATTGAAAATCCGAGATCTTAACCTTCGGAGCAGCGAGGCCATTTTAGCGGTCCTCGACAACCTCATTGATCAGCTTAAAGACCACTTTAGGCAGTCACTGATTCACTGCTTCGTTTAGAGTAGCTCGCGAACCTAATCGAGTGTCGCAAATTCGTCTAGCGTCCTGTAACGGGTGTAATTATTCAACCGACCGAGCCGGAAGAAAAATATCCTGTTAAGCCTGTCCAGGTTCATTTCACCTGGAACGTCGCGTTTCTCTAAGCTGCGTTTAGCTGTAAGAGTTTCTAGGCGATCAACTTGTGAATTATTCATGCGTGCTATCGTCGATTCGTTCGCGTACAACTTCCGGTTTCCTGCTTCGATCAAAAGCATTTGACAGCTAATTTTAATTAGGACATTACCAAGTCGAAATCGCGTCGAAAACGCGATCGATAGAGCCGCGATACGAAGAATATTCCAAAGCTCCGTTGCTCGGTCAACCTTATCCTTTCGGCTTAAGCTGTTACACGGACGCTATCATCTCGAACACATGCACTGTCACTAGACTGTCAAAGTTTATGATATCCACACTTACGATATCCAGTGCATATGCAAACTGTATGCAAGAATATGCAAACCGCATGCAAGACGTCTGCAAAGCATATGCAGCATAGATTCGGCAAGGCCTCTTTCGCACGGCGATTCGCGAACAATATATCTTTTTATTCGAAGCGCGTGGATCAAGAGAGTCTTTTAAAGAACGCAAGAATTACATCGACGAATGTAATCAGAGAAAAACAATGTAGCCGATTAGACAAGATAATCGCGGTATTTATCCCGTCCGGAGGAGATGCTTAGCAACAAATCGCTTGAGATACGTCGACTTGTTTATTGGCACATTATAATTACGGTAATGGGAATGTTACTGGCTTTTTAACGATGTGGATTACTAATTAACAAACAGATTAGCAATATTTTTCCTCGCTTTGCGATATTCGGCGTTGGTTGTTTGCTGTAGCAACAGTAAATCGAAACGCAGCGATAACAACGTTGTCGTTATCGCTATCAGCTTTGAATAAGACAAGTTGATAAACGATTGAATAAGGATATATATATCGTGACTTTGATTTTTTAAAATTTAGCAGAGAGCTGGATTTAAAATATTTAAAATCTTTATAAATATACGAACAGAAGAATAGGAATATATGAAGTTTCTTCATCGCTACCGGCAATTATGATTGGTCGGATATGTAACAATAGCTAAAAATGCAATGAAATCAAAAAGCATTGGATTTGAATTAATGTGTGACTTCGATGCGAAGATATAGCATTTTATTATATTATATTTGCGGAAGAGAGACACGACCACGTGACGCTGGTGGCGATCTCGTTAATCATCTTTGGAGGTACAGCCTATTTGGGAGTAGTCAGGTGCATTTAGTTTAAAGCTCGCCAAACTCTCTAATCGAGAGCAGGAAAGTTCGTAGGCAGTGCTGCGATGATTTTCCAGCTGCTGTGCTGGAAAAAGGAGGCCGAAACTTTTCGAACGACCATCCTAAATAGGGTTTAACGATCCGCGAACGAACTCCGGCGAAAGTGGATCACGAGCGATCCACGGAGCTAACAAGTTGTAAGTATTTCATGCGTGCCAAGTTACGAAACAATAAAACAAGATGCATGCTTGTTAACCTCTCCAAGGTTGAACGTCTTAAGAACTGATCAAGATCTTTTCAGCGTCTAGAAGTCTAGACGGTCTGAACGTGGAAGATACGGTTCGAAGAGCTACTAGTTTTATAAAATACAAAGAGCAAACAGCAAATATGTTTAAAGAACTCGAAGATATTCTTACGTTGCTATCAGCTGATTAAAATTATTAAGATAACGAAGAAATGTTTATGTGACTCCTGTATCTTGCGATTAGTGCAGACAATCTTCGCAATTAATCACTGAAATGTTAATTTTAAGCATTTATGATAAAAACAAGTAGTGTCAATATAAAATAGTAGAGGAATTAAAATATTTGGAGATTGTCGATTAGGCTGTGAAAATGATTAATGAACGAATTAAATGTACATTGAGAGTGGGAGCGATTAGAGCAAAAAACTATTTTAAAAGATTCTATAAATTATTGCTTAAGATTACGGTGACTGTTAATAAATGTAAAAGTGGAGTCACAAAATATTAAGCGCAAAATTCAATTTTATTTCATTTTTGTATGTTTGTAGTGATTTTTGCAAGATTATGTAGCAACAAAACCGTGGTTCTAATATTAAATAAGTGATAATGACAATGTCACATTTATCTTGAGGACTATTATTACTGTTTACCGCACGACACGTTACCGACATGCAAATAAATTATATACTCTCATTTAGAACACGAATACATAGTTACTGCAGAACGTTCAACTAATATCGCTGCCGTGAATAAGAGAGAGAGAGAGAGAGAGAGAGAGAGAGATTCACAGTTATTATAAATAATTTTTTAGACTTAAAATTATTGTGTCAAGTATACAATTCGAGGTTTCGAACATTTCTAAAATGGACTAAATGGGCTAAGCAAGTGATCTAAATTTGTTTAAGAGATTAGAGACACTAATCATCGATTACATTTTGCGGAAAAAGACTATTCATGCGTAAAAGAAATGGTAGAATAATAGAATAATAATAAATATAAAGAAGGAGCCACAATATATTAAAATATCATTCGCTCACTTATTGCTAACCATAATTTCGCCTTAAATCCGCCATCATTCTGCCTCGCTATATTCCCACAAAAATTCTCTCGTTGTCTCAAATAAAATATTTCAAACCGACGGAATCCAAATGAAGAACAATCACTTAGTTTCAAAACGTGCTACCTTTTTATTGCGGTCAAGAAGCGGTCGCTTGACCTCTCTGGTATGTACAGTATTAAATATCTTCCAACGTTAGCACGCATCGTGCATTACACGGATCTTAATCCTTTTAGATGACACCGAGGAACACACACATACATATGCATGTATTTCTGGATCGTGCCGACTTTACATAATCTTGCCCCAGTTAATTGCCGCGACCGAAGTCATTCTAGGCGTGACACCTTCTTACAAAATAAGAGAAGAAAAAGAAAAGAAGGCCAAACCAGGATAAACACGCAGAGCAACGCGGATCGAAAGAGGGCCACGCGTGGTCGTGCTACCCGCGTTACCACGCGTTTACTCTGCCGGGCATGACAAACAGGAACGTAAGCGTGTTCGATTAATTGACCTTGCGTAAATGGTGCCACCGGTCGGGTTATTATCCGCGTTGACTAGTTCCATCGACAGGATGATCGTGTGTTTTGACAACGTCATCGTATTTAAGGCCGACTACGCCGGTAAGAGGAGCTGCTAGCGTTTGCACGCTTCAAAGACTTCTATCCCGTTACCCCCGTTTCGCCCCCTTACATCATTAATGGGATATTTTCGATCGAGCCGGCTTCTTGGCTTCCCGTGGCCTGCTACTTGCACTTTTCACCTGTCTCTACTGAAATGACCACTCGCGCGTCCACGAAATTCTCGCGAGAATACGCGACAGAATTTACGGCGACGAGCTCTGCATTTCGCTCATGAAGATCATAACTTAGGGGATTTGTAGCTGCTCTGTTAGAACAGAAGAAATTCAAATTCAGAAATTTGCATCGAAAGCAACTGAACATTTTAACAACAAAGCCCTGACAATTGCGTTGATTGTTTCTCTTTGATTAAATTGGTTGCATCGAGTTTGCAACTACTTATTAAGAAGGTAGCAGCTCCAGACAAGCAAAAATGTTTTCGGAGGAGATACCAAGTCCGCTGGTTTCCCTAGTTGCAATATCGTAGAAAACAATTGGCTAATGCAGCGAGGTGTGCATGCGTATTCAATGCAGAAGCAACTAGAATGACGAGCAGAAATGCGCCAGCGTAATTATTTTAATATTCAGCTGTGGTCGGAAGAAACCGTGCGGAATTATAGAAATTAAAGGAAGCGATGCGCCGACACGGCTTGACAGGCAAGCACAGCTGCAACCTTGGATCGTATGAAATTAGCGGAACAATATTGAAGAATAAATTCGAGGCTGTTTAGTTTTAGAAAACCACGCGATAGACATTCGAATATTATAAATGTGGTCTCTTCCGTCCTCCTTAATTAAATTGTCCTAACCAGGATTTTTGATCATCCAAGAAACGAAGCTTCAATTTAACAAAATAATGTTTCAACGAGTGAAAAAATACATGCAATTGCATCGAAATGTGGCCTGTTAATGACGTGGCTAATTAATAAATAAGACACTTTTAATAAAAAAGGACGGTCTGCGATGGAAAGAGAAATAATTCGTCGACAACCATAAGCATTTCCAAAATCCAGCGAACTCGATAGGAACTGGAGAACGGAAGAGTCGGAGAAGAATGTCTCAAATATATTGCTTGAGATCAGCGGAGGCGATACGGAAATTAAATAGAGACTATTATCTAAACATCCGTTTGCCATTGCCTCGAAACTGCGCCGGAGCAGTCATGTGTCCATCGTAAGTCTACATCATCAGGAACTCCTAGGAGCGTGGCAGTGACGTACGGCACACGATAAAGTTATCGCCTAGGTCTAGACGTTCTGACCTGACAGACAACGCGTACCCCGCCCCTCGCCGTCCACGCTTTTCGCGAGTGATAAATTAAGCATCGTTGAAAAACTATTAAAACTTCATCGAGATGATCTATCGTTTTGACGGAAGCGCGCTTCCGTTCGCGAACGCGTAACAGCTCAATTCTTTGAGGGACGACGATTATCGGCTTTTTGTTCAACAATTTTGCCGAGCATATTTTCAAAGGTGCTTCACGCAGACTTATTAATTTCTCTGCTCTTCCTAGTGCATCGGTCGTTTATATTTAATTGCCGAAAAATGACACATTTAAGAAAGCGAAACGTGCATCTGTAGATTTCAATACGTAACAAAGTAAATAAGTAACACGTGTATGCATGTGCATTAATCGAAATGAAAATTCTTTATCCTCTTTTTAATACTGCATATATACGTCGAGTAACGATAGAGAGATACAGTAAATAAAAATGAACATGCAGCAAAGAAAATTTCGCTTCCAGTAATTGTCGCCTTACCTTTATAATTGCAGCACCAATGGATAGTCGAATCGAATTATCTTTATCGTGGACGACGATCGCTCCAAATTAAAATGCGCTTTTAAAAGTGATACGTTTACAGTTGTTCGTTTTTTACGAAATTATTTCTTCGCGCTTCCTACGAACACTCTTTAGAAGCACTAAGAGCGTTACGGGTCCTTCCTTCCTCCGTGAAAAAAGGCTTGCAGCACATTCGCATGCATTTTCACGGAAAAGTCAAATTGTTTCGTCCACTGCACAATAGTGTCCAGAGCTTTCGCCACAGCTTCGTCTTGAGCTACATTTTCTTCTTCGTCATCTTCATCTTCTTCCTTCTCTTCGTTTCCCATTTCATCGCATACTTGTGCTTCCTCGGCTTCGCACAATGCGAACCATTCCTCCACTTCTTCCTCGGTCACAGCTGTATCTGGGCAGTTCTGCAATATTTTCGCCATGGAAGAGGTCTCAGAATTATTCGCAATGTCTGCGATCCCGTCCGCTTCCACTCCCTCGTGATTATTCCCGAGCACGGGTTTCCACGAGTCGCGAATATTCTGTTCGGTCACCTCTTCCCAATAAACATTTAAAATCTCTACGCAATCCTGTAAACTATACTGTTTGTAAAACAGCTCTAAACCACCGGGATACTCCGACAATTTTTCTGCTAATTTAAACCTGTAGCGCGACTTGATCTTGGCGATTACGTCAATTATATCAATTCGAAATGACCGTCGCTTGCGAAACGATCTGCTGGGAAAACGTGGGCGCTGCAGTTGTCCACTAAGAGGATCACTTTCCCGACTTTTCCGGTTCTTAAATGCTCTGCTCTCACCACGGGCTTGAAAAGTTCTCGTACCAATCTTGGAAAATGTTTCTATCCACCCGCGCGTTCTTCTGCACCTCGTACATCACCTGCAACGCCTCGAAACGCGTCTTTGCTCTCGGTTTTCGATATTTGTCTATTAGAAGCAAGGGTAACTTATGCGTTCCCGTCGCGTTGGCGCAAAAACCAATCGTGACGCGTTCCTTTTTTATTCGATTCTCATTCAGTTTTCCGACTGCAGGGGAAACGAAGCTTTTCCGAGGCAGGCTCCTCAACATCAGCCCCGTCTCATCCATGTTATACACGTTGGATAAACTCAGATTTTCGTCCTCGACGAGTTTCCAAAAGGTCGCGGAGAATTTCTTCGCTCCTTCGGAATCTCCGCCGCCATTTTCGCCGGCCGTCTGCTCCGAACGTATGCCATGGCGTTTTTTAAATCTCCATAACCACGCTCGGTTGCAAGCAAACGTCGAGGACCCTCCGCAATTCGCATTGATTTCCTCAACCTTCCTATAGCGCGCCGAAATATCGTAAATCCGTGTGCCGGATTTCGCGGGGTCGTAAATCCCGTTTCGCTTGCTCGCGACGATACTCGGGGCTATGGCGAGGTTACAAGGTAACGACGCCTAATTAAGTTGGAACCCGACGTAGGAAATGGTAACAATATTTCTATATTGTCTAAATCGTACAAGATGGGCTCGTGGTACTATGCGAGAGACTGAGAATTAGCGCGTGTATATGTGTTCTCGGCGACTGTAGGTTGTGTTCTCGGCGACTGTAGGTTGTGTTCTGTTCGTTTCGTCTCGTATCGTCTATTACGTCGACTCCTATCGTTTTTTGATTCGTTGTCTTACAGTCTATATGGGGGTGAAGGAGGTCTCTAATTGGTGGGTGGGTGGTGTGATTTGGTCGTCGGAGTAGGGATGTGATTTGGAGAAACTGTGTTTAATTTATTGCTTCGAACGATATGGAAAGGTCTGGAAAAATGGATCGTATATTCTGTCTGATTGTATATTCTGTCTAATGGGTTCGTTCCTGGAGGTCTCGAAGGGGTGTCCGTCGACACCCGATAATTCGGATCTAGTCGCGTCGCGTCGCGTCGAGTGTTTTGGCTATCGGCCGACTGTGCTTATCTCGTGTTGGGTCTTCTTGAAACCGAACACTTCCGTTGCAAGAGTTTGTCGCTGATCGCATTGCCTATCGCGCTTTGTTCCGAGAACCAGAGGAGCAATTTGTCATCCAATTCCCGCAGTACGGACCCTTTGATTTTCTTCGCCTTTTTGTGCAAATGACGGTGCTTGCCTACTTCCCGTAGAAGACTGGCAGCGTGTTTTTTGATGTTGTAGATCGTTTGTATCCTGACGCCGAAATCCTATGCTAAACTCTTCGGAGATACGTTATCTCGAAGCTATGTGCAACCGTTGCAACACAGTTAAGTGTTTGTATTTCTTTCTGCTGCTACCGTCCGACATAGTCAATGTTTGATCACGATTAAACTCATCCAAGCTAAGTAATAGAATCACGTAATGTAATAATTAATCATCGAACGACACTTGCCTAGACACTTGGCGAGCGATAGTGCTGTTCACAAAGCTGATTAAAAATGAATCACTGAGTCACCACTCGGTTCTTCGAGAAGATTCAGTGTTAACTGCGTTGAAAAATGGTTCGTATAATCGGTAGAAGTTGAAGAAAAAATAAAATTGCGGTGAGAAAGATCTGGGGGAGAGATGAGCAACGGAGCAAGGGATGATTAGAAGGCGAGGACGTCTGGTTGTTGTCTATGTCAAGAGTCGACTAAAGTCTTGGCGGTATTGGACACGAGAAAACAATGAAGAGAGAGAG
>CM052151.1:5124375-5162338 GCA_028455555.1 Augochlorella aurata | reverse complement strand
TCGCGCAATAAAATTACATAATATTTACAAATTGGAAACGTGCCCTTTAGACTCCTCATTATACAGGGTGTCCCAAAAAAATTTAATATATTTACATTAAAATAACAAGAGAAGTTTGGAGACCAGCAACATAAAACTGTGTTTTTCTCTAAGTTCGTAGCCTTCTGTTGGAGATTAAGAACCATGCCTGTAAAACTTATCATTAATAATTATACACAGTGATAAGAATCACTGTGGAATAAGCATTTGTGTAACGAGACAATCATCAAAATTCTAATCCTGTCGACTCAAATATTAGAATACTTGACATTTGTAACAATGAATTATCACCTACGAAATATCATCGACTATCGAGTCTTCCGAGTAGCCTCAGTCCTAGCCTACCCCTCGGTACTACCCCAACTTATCCTCGAAGCTTCTAAAGAAATCGCAAGTACCATGTAAAATCTATCGGTCACAGGGAGATCTAGAATTCGTCGTACACCTATAGTTACAGTCTTCTGTCACAGATTTCGAAAGCTCTTCTAGTTCTCAGCACAGCTTGGAGAGCCGGAAGAGTTCTGGAAAACCGTGCGTAGCTTAGAATTAGCGATACATTAGTCGGCCGTTCGCTCGAGAACTTCAGTCCCTGGGATTCAACATTTTACACATGTTATCCAACAAACGGGAGATGGGAATCTCGCCTATGGTTTCGCGAAAGAACAGACGCTCGACGGTCTTCGAGCTGACGGATTTCAGATAGCCGACCAGGTACATCAGCGTGCCGCATCTGCCAGACTGCTGTAGGTACCGTGACGACGTGTAATCTCCCAGGATGCACTGGGCCTGGTCTTGTAACATTTTCACCGAATCGACCGCTTCCAGACCCTCCGTTTCTGCGATACAAAGAATCCAGGACAATTTTCATGAGATATTTGGAGACTGTTGCTTCTTTGCCGAGTTTAGTCTAACAATATGGTATCTGATTGGTATCTTATGCAATATCACCTGGAGTGAATAGTGCTACTGCCTTCATACATCCACATTCCCCAACGTCAGGGGCGAGTTGCCTGAAGCGACATATTATGGACTGCAATAATAAAGAAAGTCACGCGTCATTGAGTTGTTACACGAGTTTATAATTATTATTACATAGAGGCTAGCAAGTGAAATATGTCGATGGACGTCGTTAATCACCTGAATGGTAATTAAATCTTGATTCGTTGTGGCTTCGTCTTTCGATAGTCTCTCTCGTATCTGTTCATCCTCCAGTAAGCCCGAGATATTGCAGGATATGAACCATTGTGATAGATGAAGGAGAAAAAGTTGCGTCCACGAAGCTCCTAGTAGTAACAACTGATCGTGTTTCGAAAGCGCTTGGACAGGTGGGAGAGAGTGAACCCATCTTACAGCCATAAACAGCAAACGAGCAGTTGTTTCCTGACAGAAATAGTTTTCTCACTCTTAAATAGGATGACTATGGCAACAGGCAGACGAATTCTTTACTGATTTCACTGACAAGAGAATACATAAAAAAATATGTGTCGAATATTTTTTAAAGAAAAATGTTTCTTAGTTCACCCTAAGTTTCATCAAAATCGTTGTATATCACTTCGGCCTCGTAGCCCTATTGCTTATGTTTCAGTTACAAAATTTCGTACTACTTCGAAGAGAATAATGCTGACGCAATGTTCATGTAATTTCACCTGTAATGGTTCCCGTATAGGTGGAATGGTTTGTAGAGTTCCCGACGAATTCAAACTGACTTCCGTTTGCTCCAGGGAATACTCTGATTCAGGTTGCAGCCTTGCGTTCCATGCGAGTTCCTTGGCAAAAAGAAAGTGAGAATACCTTTTTGCAGAAACGAAACAATAACGTAGCGCTTGCGTAATAATTTTAATTAAATGCATGTTGCTCTACGAGACGATAAAATTTCATTTTTTTTTGTTATCATGATAATTCTATTCTTTCACGAGACTTTGATAGTAATAAATATTTCATTGAACAACAGGTAAAATTAATTAATCTAAACAATAAGACTGATTGCTCAGTAACTGTAGTTTTGTAATTATTACCTTGATTGCATTTTGCCAAACTGTGTTGTCGGCAAACTGTAGATAAAAACACCAATAAATGATGCACAGAGAACTGGTTTTTAGTTAAAGAAAAAATAGTGGTCACATGCTATATATTCACTATACGGGTTCTACATGTAAATTAAAGTGCAAATAATTTGATTCTATTCGGTTCGTTCGATATAACACGGGGTTTAATAAATATAATAAAATAATTATCCGGATGAATTGCTTTTAGTCACAAATTGTTCTACTTATTCGAATAATTTTTTATTCAAATGATTTTTTATTCGAGAAATTCTTTATTTGAGTAATTCGAAAAGCTAATGCGGAAGAAACGAATCAATAAACTATGAGAAAACTCTTCATATTCAATTATTATTATCAATTATTCAATTATTATCAATTATTCTCCGTATGAATCCCTGCACGAATAAATTCTTATTCGAATAAAATCCAATACTCTTTTAAATATTTTTAGCCAGGTCTGCTCATCGCTCAATCTAATAGAATCTGTGTATATATAATACTTGTGCCATGATTTCCGACACTCAAATTTAACTCCTCTCTCGGCGAAAAATACGTCTTAAGCGGGAAGAGAATACGGAGAAGTGGTAGAGGTCCAGAATCGTCAGTATCAGTCCATTGTGTAAAAGATAGGCAGGATTTGCTCGGTTGCCGTTATAAAGTTTGCAGTGGGGTGACACGGAGGCCGAGCAAATTGAGCTGAATTACTTACCTGACACTTCTCGGCGGACATTAGTATCTGAAGAAGGGGAGGCTGCGGCGGCAGGGTGACGTTCGGGGGCGCAGAATAGAGGGTCGTGGCCGACGGAGAATGCGACAGAGCCAGCGATACAGGGGATTGAGAGTCTTCCGGCGGTTTCTGTACCAGCCCCACTGGTCGTGGGTAAGGCATGATCCTTTGGTTGCACCTTATCCTTCTACGGTCATTACGTTTTCATTGATTTCCCGAAGCTACACCATGTCCAAAAGTTTCGGGCTCCGTTTCGCATCCTACTCCAGTTAACGTTTCTTAAAGTGCCCTCGCACGATCGATAATACTTTCAATATAGCAAGGGTATTCTAGTCTAGAACCTTTTTTTATTTAACATTTATATATTATCAATAATATCGTCGATATAAATGCTAACTCCAGTTAGTACTTATTCAACGATGCCGAGTAGGACGTAAGATTGTGCAGCCATTGCTTCAGCATTACCAAGGACACGTTTACGAATATTTTACAGTAATTTCAGAAGATTTTAACAAAGGTTTAGCGTACCTGGAAGGTAATAGAACATAACCGGATCCAGGACCAGTCCTTAATCGATCGTCGTTCTCAATCGGCGATTGTTGTTTCTCAGAAATCATTGAATGAGGTTTTGGCTTCCTCGGACCACGTACATGTTGTACTGCTAAACATTAGCCATGACATACACATATTATCTTTGTGCTTGAGTTCATTATATTTTACTTAGTTCATTATTTATTTAACTTTGTACATGGCACTTTATAAAAAAATGTTCTTGTATATCATCTATTATATCATTTTTATTAATGGCTGTCTAAACTGCTATTGTTTACTGTGTCTGCGCTTTCATGGATTTATAATATTAATCAGAGAAGGAAGCATAAATAAATTCGAAGTTGGAATAAATAATAGAAACAGTAGTAGTAATAGTAGTACAGTAGTCTCCTTAACATTCCAAAAGGATGCAACGCTTTCCGTCCACTTTTACAAAAGTTATCCTATATTAACCGCCCGAATATTAATGCAAATCACTGTATATTCACTGGCAATGAGATCCAGAATGCACGGTAATATTACGGAAAATCGAGAAGTACGAAAATATCGAAAGACTCGGAGTCCTCAACGAAACCGGGACAACCCTCGGCTACTCCACTGATAATCTCGATTCCCGGATGAGAAGTCCTCTGAAAGTCAGATTCCCCATCGTCTCCGAGAAGCTCTTTGAAATAGTTGGTCCGATTTGCACAAGAAACACCGGGTCTTACCGCGATCGAGGCAAGCATCCCCTTTGGTCCTGCGACGGAGCCGAGGAACCAATCCACCCGTCACGATCAAGAATCACAAATCATCCCCTAATAGAAGGCTCGCGGGTCCCCGGTTCTCATCACTCCGTGGTTTTCTATTAATATCACCTAAGAACTTAACGGTGGGAGCGAAAAAGTCCACGCAGGCTGTGCGGAATTGAGTCTCGGGGATGGTGTGGCCTGCTGGAGATGTACGAGCCCTGTATTTTCGTGGTCCAGGCGGTGGGGCGGGTTGGTGGTAGATAGGTCGACCATAGGAACGGGTCGTAGGAGGGTTGAATCCGCCGCGAGAGAAAGGGGAGGAGGGTGAACGCGAGGTGGCTGGCCGGGCGTCCGCTTCTACTGGCTCTCCTCGGCAAGACACCACCGGAGAAGGGTGCGAGGGATAGAGAGAGGGGATGATAAGAGACAGAGACGGCTGAACGTAGAGAGAGGGATCAATCTAGAGAGGGAGGGAGATGGCGAGAGAGGGGTGATAAGAGAGACAAAGATAAGGAATCTAGCGTAGAGACAGGCATACACTTTGAAATATGTAGAGGGTGTGTCGATGTAGGTAGCAAGGGACAGAGCGACGGAGAGAGCGAGAATGGAAGTGCAACTGGGTACCTAGCACATCATCATTAATGAGGCTGAGCGGATAGCAGCCGTGGATTCCCACGTTCGCACTGGCGTCGCAATATCTGCGCTTGATCCAGCTCCGGTCGGCCATTGGCGGCGTAAGAATCTCCCTTCGACTGGGCCTTTGACGACGGGATCGCGTGCCTGCCATGGGTAACCTCCTCTCTGGATTGAGAAGGAGGTCAGAGATCGACGGAGTGGGTTCGTTTCGTGTTTTCAGAGTAATTAATGCGCGACGGCTGGTTCCTTTAAAGCCACTATCTGGGAAATCTCTAGCGGGTTGATTAAAGTGATTAGAGGGTTCGCTGACTCTGCGGAACAAAAGTTGCCGGCTGTGCCGACTACTCTTGGAGAACAATGATTTTTACAGGGATTTGAGATTTGCGCGGACGATTTTCGAGAGACTTATTGATCAGGTTTTCCTGTTCTCCATTTTGTTAGGTTGTTAGTGGCGGACTAAGTGGAATCAACTATATCTTGTAATGGCAAATAATTTGTTATACATTATACACATTGAAGGCAGTAGTAAAAATAATGGGATTATACTGTAAGGATTCGGCGACCATAGCCTATTAGAAAGGGACGCAGTTTATGATTATGGTGCGGACGTGACTACAGGCTATTTTTGAGATTTAGCGGAACTTTCTGTTTTATGATGGTTTGTTAGGAACTCCGTATTTTAGCTAAAGGTCTCAATAGCCGTTGACGCACCGTAAAACATCTGCGAACCAAATGCGAGATATCGGGGGCCTTAGGTAGGCAACGAGAGCTCAAGGCGAGGGTACCTCGGCAAATTGGCCAGCTTCCCTCACCTTGTCGCCTCTCGGAAGATGTACATTAGTTTTAAGAAATGCTATTGGTGTTTAGTGGGAACCGCCTACAACACCGTTGAGTATAAGAACGCGGCCAAAGAAGCAACGGGGTTGTCGTTGCAGCGCGAGCGGAAGATTATATTGAAATAAACACCTTTTTAAATCCGAATATATTGTTTTTTCGGACATCCTTACAATACGGAGGCGTGACAACACGAGTGTTTTGTTCAAACCAATGAAGAGAATGATAAATCTACGTGGTTAAAAGTAAGCTTGATTATGGTTCAGTTGGGTAGATATAATATATAATAATATAATATAATAGAGCTGTTGTATACTTTTTAATGCGACATGAATATCCTGAGCGTTAATTTTTTGTTTTGCTTTTAGATTGGACAGATCCCCCTACTGTTATGTCTGAAGGGTGCACGGTGAAAGGGCGAATGTGAAAGGTACAGTGGCAATTAATATCTTGAACAATTTTCTTTTGGATTTGCGTGTTAACATCTTGTACATTGAATTGACCCAAAGGGGTGTAATTAAAGAAGATAACTTGCCTGTAATTACATTTATATTGCCTATAATTATATTAAAGTTGTCTGCAAACTATATATATATAAATACTAGACATTGAGGTTACTTTTTATATAACCTATAATAAATAATATACACATAAATAATAATAGTAACATAATATACATATATTAGAACGCAATCCAACAATGTTACTTGTGTTACAATGTTATACTTGATATTTTATTGTTTATGCTTGATATTTTTACTATTTGAACTGTTTTGACATACTTGTGCATGTACTTCTGACCAAAAATAATCGACCTACCGTGTATATCGTTCAATTGTTAATATTTTCTGACGTCTATATTTTTACTCATTGTGTTTATATTCAACATTATTTACAACATTGATATTTATAATATTCTTTAAACATTATTTGAACTCTGCATTTATATACTTTATATACTTGTATATATATATTTATATACTTTAAATTCTCTCTATGTTTTAATGCTCACTGTATATTTTAATTCTTCTCTGTATATTTTAATTCTTCTCTGTATATTTTAATTCTTCACAGTATATTTTAATTCTTCACAGTATATTTGAAATTCGCACATTGCGAAATCATTGTCGAATAGAACAATGAAAGTATTCGTTAGTTGGGGGCAGAACGTTCCACAAGCGAAAACTACGGTTGCTAGTGTACGTTGAAAAGTAAGGTGCGGCAAAATCCGCTTCGGGTCTATTTGTTTTACAGACTAAATTGGCCGTGCATCGAAACAGGTACAAATATTATTATTTTTCGAGTGTAATAATTGTTTTTTCATCAGCGAGCACCCTGCTGGAGGAAAAAACAGCAGGCGGCGCGCACGTTGTTTGCTTTATAAGCAAACTTCCTCGCATACAGCACGCAGTCGGGATATTAGAACATGAATTCATTTTTAAAAGCAACCTCCGATTCGTCTTTTTCCTCTTGTGCCGGAGGTTTGCGCGGTTTGATCGGTTATTAAAAAACAATATACCCTGGAAACGAATAAACGCGGCATAAGTGCTGTGCTTTTGTTTGAAACACTCAGATTGTAAGATTAATGTGGAAAGGTAGAATCGATAACAATAACAAGTAATATGGAGATACCAAGATAAATGATACTGATGGTGGAAATGATATTTATGTAAAATAATGATGTCGGAATAAATACCGTTGGTTATATAATATAAAATATTACGGTGTCTATATTGCTATGCGCGTACTGTGAAAAATCAGAACAAACCATTCGTTCGGATTTCCTGGATTTTAAATATTTCATCCGTTTTCGTTAATTGAAATCATTATAAAATGCTCCGACTGCATATCAATTTAACCTGCGCGTATTTTTGTTATAAATCGTATAAATGAAACGTGATGACGAATGAAAATACGTACGTTCATTAATCCCAATAATCTAATAAAATCATTAATGAATCACTAAATTATCATACGCTGGATATAATTAGTATATAATCTATTTAATTATTATCAGGGTAAATATTTAATATCGTTATAATATAATATAATATATACCTTATAATATAGTATAATATATTACTTGTCTTTGCTTGAACTTCATAAAACTGTACGAACTTAATTGTTTGTCAAGGTTATGTCAAAATAACAACGTCAGCCAATTTCGACGATGTTTTTAATACTCCGAGATCTACAAAACGTATTTAAAAATTTGTTTAAATTTCAAGTTCAGACACGAAGAGTTAAAACAGTATAATGTTCTTTTCCTTCCAAGTAATAGTAAAGTTAAAACAAAAAGTCACGCAGTCATTGTACAGTAAACAATTGTTTAGTCCCTTGAACATCCCAAAGCAATTCAATCCACCGAAGTGCAGCGTTAAAAAAGTTATCGCATTTAAAAGGTTCGAGTACTTTTCACCATAGGCAGTACATTCAATTTGAACTGCCCTATAAAATCACCTTGCGTCCAGCAACAGAGATCACGAGCAGAGCCCGAAGCAAACGAGCAACACGCGTAAAGCCGTCCGTTTTACGAATCGTTCAACACTCGTGGAAAACTAAATCTGCAATTTCATCGTCCGGGGCGCGAAACAAGGGAGCAAATTGAATGCTCCTTACGACAGAGCGTCGTCGGCCGGCGAATATTCCAGCAAAAATTCCGCAAAGCTTGCCGGGCGACCCGGAAGGATCCGTTGTCGCTGGACAAACCTGAAATTTCAGCTCCCGGATGTCCTGATCCGGACGCCGCGCGTCGCGACGCTCTCCACACGTGCGCGACCAGTGTACACGTTCCTCTTAATTCGCCGGAACAATTTTTCGCCCGGCGTAAGGGGCTTAAGGGGGCGATTTTCGAGTACGTGCGTACTCGCGATCCGGACGTGGAATGGACGTAGGGATTAGGATAGCATGCGCCGGAATGGACCGCGCCCTGTTCCCTTTTCCATTCAGCGGCGGCTCTCTGTTTCGCTTCGGGCCGAGTCCTGGTCTCATTCTCGTTCTCGTTCTCTGCACATCCAGTGCACACAGAAGCCACGAGCCGCCGTAATACTCGGCCCTGGCCACGTGTGGCCCACAATGCGAGTTCCCACAGTTTGAGTGGCGTCGGGTTATGTACCCGAGCACGCAGCGCCAGGTTAGGCTTTGCGTTTTGTCATTCATGCTGGATGGAGGAAAAACGCTGACCAGGGGACAAGCGAGAAACGAAGCGGGAGAATGCCGCTGAGAAGAGAGGAAGGACGATTTCTAGAGAAAATGGAGCAACCGGGGTGCACACCCTTGCTCGGCCGAGTTCCCATCGTGAAAGGAGCCGACGCGACGCAGACGTGGCTCAAACCGAGTTGATCTCGACAATATTGATATGTGTCAATTAGGCATTGAAATTTGGAATATTTTTTACATATATTTTTAGTGGAGATTTTTTATTATACTAGTCATTCTCTTCATAAAAATGCTAAGACATTTATTGAGAAAAATCATTGGGTTAGAAGATACGAATATATACACTTTTCTTCGCAATATCGAACTTTATTGACACAAAATGGACGAACGATCGAGTCTCAAGAATTTGGTTAGAAAACGACAGTTTCGATAATTCCAAGAACCGATCTTGTTCCTAATATATTCAATATACAGCCCATTGACGATGAATTCTACACGCAAGAATGTTTCGATATCAGTGATACCGATTCGTGAAGTAGAAAATCTCGCCATGATCAGACACTCTTATAGTACAGATTCACAAACGACGACAATTTCCACAGCAATGTATTCTTACGAATAAGCTACTGTTATATATTAAAAGAAATGTTTGACCAACAACTATAACAAAAATGGTCGCAAATATTCCACGTGCTGCTATTAAACGGTGCTCCTATTACACGGCGCACCTAGTTGCACGAGCTGCTGTCTCCCCACGTGTTCGCGTAAATGGAGTTTTACTGTATTTTAAAACTCGTCAAACGATTTTACCGTCTCGCGTTCGATCGCCTAATGCTCGTCGCGAAACCTGTTCCTCGAATAGTATCGCGCACCGCGATAACGTGACGAAATGACTTCTGGAACGAGATCCACTGGGGATAAACTAATTAAACTAATAAATTAGTTTTGTTCGAGCGATAACGGATTCCGGGTTCACCGGACCACGCGGAAACCGATCGGGCTAAGCCGGTGGAGGAGGGGCGGGTAAAAAAGGGTTCGCAGCGTTCGCTGGCGGAGAACTTGGAAATAGCGAAACTGCGCCGCGGACAGCAAAAAACCAAGCGGATAAGGAAGCGAGTATACAAGTGACAAATATAGCCGAGGGAACGCCGGTGTGTAGCCAGGGAGAGCGAAATTTGACTGTGTGTTTGGGAGCGTGCACGTGTGACGATCGTGTGTGGGGGGTCGGTGCTCACACGGGCCATGGATCACGGGGCTCACACTCTCTATCCTGCTAAACGGTAAACCGATCTGTGAACATTTCAGCAGTCAGCGATCTCGAAGGCTAATCCCCGAGTGAGTGGGGTTGATACATCGACTACCACCACCACCATCGCCGCCATCACCCTCTACTACCACCACCGCCACCATCGCCGCCACCCTCGACGCGTCGCCATCAACGTTTCCCTGGCGTCCTCGGGTTTAGCCGATTGGAGGGGCCGAATTCGCGATTCGTGTGTCGGACTCGCGTGTAGGACGCGCCCGTACACGTGTTACCACTCCATAGAGATTCATATGGAATGCCCCCGTGTGCACAGCCAGCGACGCGTATGCGAAAGGGACACGACCTTGCGAACCTTTTTCCTGTCTTCTGGAAAATGCCGCGCCTGTTGCAGCGCCACTGCGAATCCCGATACCGGTGCTCGACGGGATCGAATTTTCCCGACGAATATTTCTCCGATATGTGTTTCATTTATTTAGACGGGTAGCCCTCCTACGACTGGGTGTCGCTCTAACGCGGTAGGATAAATCGCGGGAACCCTTGACATAACACTGCAACTTGTAACACTGTTTTATTCTAACACCGTAAGGAAATTTCGGGAACCTGTGTACGATACTCTATTGGATACGATGCATTGGTTAGCATGATTTAAACATATTTAAAAATTAAGTTACCGTAAAGTAATGACGGGGAGGAATAACAAACTATAATGCTATCTATATTCATATGCCATGAAATCTGCAATGACCTTGACCAGATTAATTCAAGATAGAAGGTGCAAAAGACTAAATGCAAGAGAGTGTTCAGAAAGTGAATGTACACTATGTACATATTATGTACAACCATAATCAGTAAATAAATGCAGCAGTAAATAAATGAACAAATGTAACTTAGAACAATGATTATATGTCTCTATTATGCATCTATACAACCCAAAAAAGTTTACTCCGATATAATTAACGATTTTCGAGGAAATACTTCATAAGACTTGCTTCATTCGTTCCTGTTACGTGAGAATTCCCCTTTAATATTATATAAAATTTGAGAATTGTGCACATAAAAATTCGATTATTTGTGAAACACGTATATATTTATACCCCTGAGCGCACGTGTGTCTGATCATTACTGATTAATAGTATTTTTAATATAAAGCTTTTTGCTTTAATAATAATAAAGATAAATCTCTTTATATTCTAAATATTATTATCGTCTAAATATCGCAGTGTCATTGGCTTAGAGTCGTGTCGTATGCGATATGTATGTAAATACGATCCATGTTAACAGTTTAACATGTCAGCTGATGTGTCGTCTGTGTCAGAAGTGGTATTTCAATCCATGGTACTGTACAAGTAGGTATGTTATGCAAATTGACAGGAGGGCTAACGCATATGATATTTCACACATGTTTAAATGAGATGACCACCGATTAATGGATTGTACAATAGGATTATGCATTCAGCGCACCTGACTCAGAAATCCTTGGTTGGACAGAAGGAATACAATTAACATTGACGGACACATGTCAACGTAATTTGTTGCTGCTGTTTGCAAAAATTTAACTTCACTTTTCTACCTAGTTCGATGATGAATATGATGCAGTAACAAGCAAATCGTTCATTTACAGATACAGGTAAAATAAAAATTCTTTGCGTCTAGTGCAAGAAACAATAGGCCATGGAAACTTGTTTCTCTGTACAATAATTTTTTATTGTTAATGTATTATATTTTCACACCACTGTACACCTCAAAAAGATTTAGATTAGTCGGAGTACAAATTAGTTATACTTTATGTATCGTAATCCACCCCTTGATCTTGCATAGCATTCTAAATGCACTTCTCTGCACCACTAACACCGATTTCCACCCCCCTGCTCGTC
This sequence comes from Augochlorella aurata, assembly GCA_028455555.1. NCBI lineage: Eukaryota > Metazoa > Arthropoda > Insecta > Hymenoptera > Halictidae > Augochlorella > Augochlorella aurata. The sequence continues at coordinate 5,150,477 of CM052151.1, read as the reverse complement.
CATCCCGTTATCAAAAAACGGTAACTGCCTCTTCATTGTCAAACCTCTGAATTTTCGGAATACGGTACATTCTCCCCAAGTATCCTTCAGCTTGTGAACAAAAAATGGACAGTTAGGAAAGAGGAGATACGATTGTTCGGCCTTGCGCCTTCTTGTTATAGTTCTTGACAATCAGCGACTATAAAAGCGAGTCGCGAGGCTCGAATAATCGTCCCAAATTGTCCATTTTTGTTTAGAAGCTGAAGATCAATCGGGGAGAATTTACTGTATTTTAGGGATGGTCATCCGTTTTACATAAACATCCTGCGGTGAACGTCTGAAAAGAAAGGAAACGATCGGTTGGCGATTGGATGCGACGCATCGCTCCGGATGCATAAGCTAGCAGATGTAATTCTCGCAGTTATGTGAACCGTATATGTACGTGATGCAGCTCTTCTGAGCGTTAGTATGACAGGTGACGATCAAAGCCCAGCTTAGCGCAACGAGTCGTTCAGTCCACACAGATCGTGCCCTACCACAAGAGGGAGAGCATGCAGAGCCTCGTCCCGTCTTCCTCTTTTCTCCACAGTCTCAGCCCGATACCATATCGTTTCTCTCTGTTTCTCTTTCTCTCTTCCTCCCGCTCTGCGCTGCTCTCTCCATCTCTCTCTCTCTCTCTCTTTCTCTATCTCTCTCTCCCTATCTCTATCTCTCGTTCTCTCTTCGGGACCCGCTTTACAGTTTACCGTTTATGTGGATGGATTGATGCTGCCGGCCGCGTGTACGGCACGCCTCGCTTCGTTGCGTTACCAGCCGTCCACTCCCACGCAACCCCCTTCCATCATTCTCGCCCCTGTTCTATGGTTTTCGCTGTGTCTGCCTTTCTTCGCTGTGCCGTGGTCTACGAAACCGCGCTGGCAACAGGGCCAACACATCGGTCGAAACTGTAACGCCGTAGGCTCGATTGTCCTCGGCCGATCTTAGGGGTAGTTTTCTTTCGACGACGGAGACAATGGTTCACTTGTCGCCAGCTGGACCACCTAGCATGATCCGGTCAAAGAGAATTTCTTTTCTCGAGGGCGAAATCCCTGTTTATGACACGCAATCGTCCTATTTGCATGGGTAATTATTATTAGCTGGACAAATTAACCCTCTGCACTGTGATTTCTTTCACAGTTTCTTGATTTTAATAACAGGAGATTCAATTTAGAAAGGGGAAGACAATTTTAATGTTATATTTAATGCGGTAATGTTGCGAGGAAACGAAAATTAGGGTTTCAATTGCTGCGAGTAAATTATGGCAATTCTGCACCGTCGTCGAGCGAAGACGGTTCGAGTTCTTTCAATTATTTCTTCGTTTTCGAAACGTCGTTTCCCGTGGAACAGTGGATGGCTGGTCGAAGTACGAACTATTGGAAATAATCTCGATTTTCTGCCGGTGAAAGGGGCAAACACGGGGCGCGTCGATTTAATTCCGGTTCAGAGTACTTCGTACTTCCAGAAAGGGTGGCTACGAATTATGAACGGAAACAAAGAGATTTAAACTTCGAAGTTGCGAGCGGCGATCGATTGGGCATGAAACGAGGCAAAGTTTGCGGATCCAAACGCCTCGCCCGATTTGAATGTGTACACTGGAAATGATGTTGACCGTTCGGCCTGGGAGAACTAAGGGGTTCATTATTCGGTTTTGACAAGTCAAGACTGGAATACTGACACCTCAATTTCTGCCATAATCATTTACTCCGTGCCTAGAATAACGCGGATTAATTCAAATAAATTTTTCTAATAGATTCTATATTCCATACTTGATAAATAATAAATAAGTTTCGTCTACTTTGCAAAAATTTCTGATACGGTGGTTGCTTTTTACGGCGACAAAGAATTTCTCGGATCGCGGTCTTGCGAAGGTTGGACGGTCTTTGCCGAATGTCTGAGAGCAACGGAAGAAAGCTAGGACTCTCCCTAAGAATGGGAAGCGTCGAGCTGCGAGGAATATTCGATAAGAAGCCTCTCTTTCCCTTTACAAGCGACAAATCCGACGCGGTAAGCCGCTTGGTAATCTTCTGATATCGTTTAACGGCATATTTCGCAAAATATACGGGTCTCGGAGTCCGCGGAGGGCATTTCGTTGGCAAGGTAGACGAGCAGGGCAAATGACACCGGGAGGGATGAATTCCCGTCGAATCGGGGAGGGTGCTGGTACAGGCCGATGCCAGGGGTTAGAGATCTCCGGGTTGTCAGCCGCCGGATGATTGCATGCCTGCGGCGGCGCTTCGCAAAGCGCCGAGCACCACCTATCTACGTAATATATACCACTTATCGAGTGGTCACCTACGTTTCACCTCACAACGCACAGTGTTTCAACCCCTTCGATGTTCAGTTCGCGTATGCTACTTTCGGAACCGCAATATTCCATTTGTTTTTAAAAAGTATCGGTAATTATTCACTCTGGCGACCTTTTCGACCACCTTGAAATATCTTGTCACCTTTTTGCAAATAAAATTAATTCTGAGATTTGCAACTAATCGTAATTTCCTTGCGCTTATAAATTGATTAATAAAATAGATTTTGATATCAATGCCTTCGTTGTTCAACCCTAAATTGCTGAAGTCAAAGTCATTTGAAGGACATAGTATAGCAGGTCGTTGAAGTCACTTTTTTATCGGCACTAACTATAATTAGGAATCACACGTTGATAGAACGGTCAGTCTCTTTGCACGGGGTATTCCTGCATGGGTGGTGCAACCTAGGAGGGGATGATTCTACATACAAAATCAAATCGAAAATGGGGAACAAAATTTCTCAATTGAGACTTTGTTCAAGTTACACATAATCAGAACAACTTACATCACAATGTAAAACTAACCTCCTTGTATCTTGTAAAACCTAGCAAACTTTGATTTGCCTCGATTAAAAACAAAGTAGTCCAGATATAATACAACCAAAGACGACTTGCTGGTTCAAAGATAAAGCCACCACCGTTATTGGCCGATCTCCCAAGAAACGCTCAACTGTTACGTTTCAATTTTGAGCGAAACGTAAAATAATGCCGGCAGATAGAGCGTCAGGTATAACGTAAAACGCAGCTGCGAGTGTCATCATCCGTCGCACTGCGAGCGTCGAAGAACAAGCTCCTTCGTGTACAACATTCATCCCCGTTGATTATCTTCATGAACTACCGCTAATTTCCAAGAAACGTAGAGCAACCATGGAAAGCCTCTCGCAACGAGCATACACTCGCGCGTTTCCGCGGCGGATGACTGCGAGGGATGAACAGAGAATAGAGGTGGAAGATGAAAGTGCAAGAACGAGAACGCTGCCCCACCCCGTGTGGAGTCTCCTTAACGTTAGGAAGCTCTGCCACTAATTGAATCTCCTCTCTTACTCGCGTCTGGAGCCTCAGCAACTGCTGGGAACCGGAGCACCCGCCCTGCATTAAGCACCCCCGACACCCTGGGCACCCTCATCCCCATCGAGCGGTCTGGTCCGCCCCTGGCTGCTTTTCTCTTTTGATATGTACCTCTGCCTCTTCTGCTGCCTCTCTCTCTCTCTCTCTCTCTCTCTCTCTCTCTCTCTCTCTCTTTCTCTCTCGCTTTTTACCTATCTCCGTTTCGCTCTTTACCTTCCTTTAAATATAATCTGTCTCTCTTTGTCTTCCTTATTCTTTCCCCTCGATTTTTCTCTTATTTACTTCTACCCCCTCGCGACTGCTACCCCCACCTTCCTGTTCGATCGTATTTCTTTGTCTTTATTATTTGGTAAAATAGTTGCGCATATTCGCGCCTCTTGCTGTAGACAGAAAAATATTTTTAGTAACCAGCAGCATGGCTGGTTATTGAAAATGAATGATACTAATCTATTTCAGTGTCAATATTTTCTTTTTAATGTGGTTGAGGGGGATCTGTAAGTAGGCGTAATATACGCTGATTTTAGCAAAGCTTTTGATATAGTCAGTCACACGATTTTAATTTATAAACTAAGAATATTATTAGGGCAATCAGGGTGTCCCAAAAGGGTGTCGCAATCGGGAAATTAGGGGTCCTGAGGTAATTCGAAGGAACTCTTTTCAGTGCCAGTCAAGTAGCAGAAGAAATCACGGAGTTACTTTTAATTACATATTTACAACACAACTCAAAATTGATGAACACTTAATACAAAAAATTGGGAAACATTGTTAACATTGTAAAAAAGTTATTCAGTATCTTTAAAAGTCTCACAATGCTAAACACGACTTGGAAAAATCAAATCGATCGGTTTATTTAACAATAAACGGGTTGTATCGGTGTAATCTGTAAACAGTATAAAAATCTACGTATCTTCGCGAGTATTTCGAGCTACAATGATCCATAAATACTAGACGTCAGCTTTTTTACACTTTCGTCGATTGCACGAAGCGCAGCGCGTCGTTATCGCCGACATAATGTAATGCCGCATCGAAAAGAGATTACGAGTTTCCGAGCGATTAATTAATTAAATGGAAATAGCCAGCAACGCTTATGGAAGACCGATTGAAAAGTTTCAGTGTCAACGACATCGTCTACATTTGCCGGATAAACGCGAGGTCAGGTGGAAATACATCGGCTCGTCAGATTATCGGAAGTTGTGCAACGAAGATAATAGCTGGCCGATTACAAATTTCCGTCGAGCTTCAAAAATATTCTAGGGTGTACCGTCGGCCAAATAAAATGTTAATTCGCAGCAATTTAAAACTGGTGGCGTGTGTAAAATTGAACGTCATCGTTGATTCTAAATAGGATTTGTAATCGCATGAAATCGAATACTACTAGATTATTCCTTAATTTAGTGGAGAATTTTTCATAATACAGGGTGGTTGAAAGCTAGCTGGTTGGCAAAATATGGTGCAATTATCATCAAAATCTCCTTAAACCGTGTTATTTTAGCTCAAAATATTTTCTGAGATTTGTTGACCGTTGTCAACCCTTTCCAGAATTTCTTTCCAACCCTTTCATCCTGAATAAAACTCTATGCTTGCCAAATTCTCCTCAGCATCCCCAAAACAATGGGTACAGTAGAATTGAGGGTCACCCTATGAACAACTAAAGGTGAGCTTGTCAACTTCGAGGGAAAAAGGGTTAGCAAAAAATTTGTATACAATCATTTTGTTTCTAAAGTTTCCAATCGAACCACTGGCAACAGAATAAATTAATCACGTTGCGTGGTCCACCCTGTATACAGAAATAAATGTTATTATTAACACTGGAGCTTCGAAACTTGTCAAGTTACGATTATCGAGATTGCGTTAAATTAATGCGTTATTAAATTACGTTTATATCGTATTAAATCAAGTTTACTGAAATCGTATTTCTTAAAATACAAGTTACGATAGAAATCGCTATGAAGTTAAATAAACACCTTCTTGTCATTTTTATAAAATGATGAAAAATGGTCACTTTGGATGCTCCGTAAATCTATTGCTAGTACAGAAAGGGGTAATAGAATTTAAGCAACACAAAATACAAAGTATTCTTCTGTCGAGGTTATGCCAAGGTTATGTGTATTATAAGCAACACGATATAGAGAATTCTTGTTTGTGAAAAAAGTGTTCCAAGTTCGGAAGTACTATAGATATACAGACGTATGATAGAATATGGCACGAAAGTGCCACGTATCGATCAAGTATGAGATCACGGAGAAGGGGAAGTATGATTCTGTAGCATGATTCTGCAGTATCCTTATTAAGTCTGCACTTTCTTGATGCTCCTGTTGAAGTCTCCACATAGTCGGTCAATAGAGACACAGCCCTTTACATCTCGAAGAAATTATAAAGCACCCTCGATTGGAATTAAGCATTTGATGGAAAATGTTTGAATAATAATAGCAATAGGAGCCCTATCAAATATAGGGAAATATAGTGAATATACTATATCAATTGCGTAGCCTACTATGTTCCGGAGAACAAATCGGGTACAACTTTCATCGAATCAACTGCAAAAGCAACATCAAACAGACTACTCAAGCTGGATCGCTATGTCACATTGGGCCTGGAGACCGTTTGCTTAGGGAGGTTTGCCTGGCCAGTGGCTATAGTAACTTTCTTTGTGGTATATTTGTGGTTACGCGGCCTTATTCCTTTCAGCAACCAAGTCGAATTGATCTGGCTGAACCAGTCGAATTTTCTGACAATTAAACTGCGAGTTTCTCACGCTAATACAAGATTTTCGAAAACATTCTCGCGATAGAAGTTTATCGAAAACTCGACCTCAATTCGATCGTTAGGTGATCTAGAACTTGATTTCTATCTTTACGAAACTCTAATTACATCCGCACTACGTGTTTCTAGATATTATGTTAATCGTCTTCATTTACAGAGTATTGTAAGCAATTATTAAGGAATGATCATAAGTCATCACTAACACGTTGACTGTTGTGATCGTTGAAGATCATGATCGTTCGTTACTTCTTTAAAATTATCTTGACGACAACGAACTGCCTCTAAAATCCAAATATTTGTGACAATATCAGTTTAATAATTAGTAAAACAGCATCTATTATGTTGCGTAATATGAAGCGTCGAACTATTTAAAGAGAAAGAAAAATTGTTCTTTTTCAATAGAACGAATAAAAACGCTGAATTAATCAAAATATGCACCGAAATGTGCATATCAAAATATGCAATTGCTTCTATGCATGTTTGCCATCGTGTTTCCAACAAACAAATATAATGTAGCTATTAAACATATAATTCGAATCCAACATTTCACATTATTCGACATAATAAAATATAAGATAGTAGATTCATTTCGAGTTAAAAAAAGAATCGGCAGAATTCCAACTTCGCGCGAAGATTTGCAGCCTATTAGTGACAAATGAACGAATTAATTGTTGCAAAGTAGGAACGAGGAGGCCTCGTTAAACAGTCAACGTGTTGAGAGAAGAAGCATCTTCGAACATATTGAAATGTTGGCGTAATTGGTGTTACTTACCGTCTCTGTTCATTTTAGCTTTAAAACACATAGCAAGACGACAAGCTCGGCATTGGTTTCTTAGTTTCTTATTGATGGGGCAGCACCCTTTCAAAGCGCCCTGTTCCTTGCAGACGTATTTCCGATTCTCGTGGATGCTCCTCTTGAAAAATCCCGAGCAACCTGAAATTCCCACAAATTCGTGCTCGCGATTTATATTTTCAAGATTGCGCTCCGGCTAGAAATTATAGGAAATGTAACAACGAACGTCCCTTCGCGTACGGCACAAATGAAACGCATTCGAATTAATCTTTTATAAGCCTGTTGTGTCGAGGTAGAAGAAAGATTAAATTTTAATAAAATTTTGTAACAACCTGCATTTATAGTCGCGGGTATATTCTCGGATAATGTTGCTGTTGTGTATCGTAAACTGAATTTCGCGTTATTATTTTAATACTTTCTGAACGCGTGCATCAATGTTTGAAAATGTCAGTGGATAAGACCAATGGGCGGTATTGGACGTTAATACCGAATGGTACGTTCACATTCATTATACTGAAAATTGTGTACACCGTAAATATTGCAGTATTTCGCTTTCGAATAGTATTGCAAAATGTATTTAACACGATCAAGCCTTACAGATTTTTATATTGTTTGTAACAGCGTTCATAAAACTATTGGCTCACTTTCCACGCCAGTTTCTTTGAATAGCGAATCGTATCTCATAATTTATGCAGTTTATAGCGTTGCAAATCGTGTTTGCATTGTCAATTGTTAGCACAATGTTTCCTCAAAAGTAGAAATGTTACGTAGAAACCGTTAAGAAAAGAAATGTTAAAATACTCTATATTTTTGCATTACAAATCATTTTTGCGATGCTACAGTTAACGGGGACTACTATATATTAACTATACTCGATAATTTATAAATATTCGTCTTGACATAACTGTAATTTCGAAAATATCCACGAGTAGTTTGGAAATACAGTAAACAATTGCTCGCTCCGTCTGAATAGATATAATTAATAAAATTGCACGAGTAATGCTTTTATTAATAAAATAATATTAATACTTCTATTAATAAAAGAGAACATTGCATTTTCTTGTAAATTTATCCAACTTTGTAAAATGTAAATTCTAACAAATGGGCGTAGAGTAATAAAATATAAGTCAGACGTGATGCTTGTTTTTAGAGAAACGAAACTGTAGATCATAATAACAAATAACGTAACCTATCTGTTACTATAATTTACCACATCACATGCACAGGCTATTGCACTAGGGAAAGGATTCATAGTTACCGTCGCAACTGTAGGTGCCGTAGTGTTTCCCAGAGCTACGATCACCGCATACAGTACACAGTATATCGAGCAGTCTGTCGCCTATAACAAATATTTACTTCACATTTAATTAGACAAAAAGATGTAGGGGAGTACGAATTGCATTATTTTTGAAAAAATCGTTATTCTATTAACAGTGCCGTCGCGATCAGAACTTGCACTGCTGAAAGAATAATAAATTGGTCGGTTAAGTGAATATGCAAAATATTTTAACATTAGATTATTCATACTACAGTAGAAAAAATATAATAGAACGGAAATGTCGCAGCGGACACTTTTAGTAGAAACGGTCTGCACTGTCAGACACGCTGAATGTATTTCTGCTTCAGACATTATCAGATAATGCCGTCGCATAATTGAATTAATTGTACACTATAATTGAAACGAAACATATTTTTTAGGATTCTGTTACGTATGTTCTATCAATGTTATTATTTATTGGTTAGTTCCGCGATTTACAAAAGGAAAGCGTTGCAATTCTTATGACTTTCTGTCTTTTAAAGATGCTATGATAATAATAGATGTCTCATTATACACAAATTGACATCATTGTCCTCTGTGATGCAATTTAATACTATGATCAGTATGAATCCAAAGTAGTCCAAGATAAGTTTCACTTTAATTCCAAGTTTTTATAAGCTAGAGTAATTCCAAGGTCACAATGCTATAGTAAAAATAAATATATTTATAAATCGAATAAGTCAATATAAACGTATATTAGGTTCCACATCTCTGTATATTTATTTTCGTTATCTCAATAAAAATTCCAATGGCTGTTCAAACTCGGCGAAAGCTTTTCCAGTTATTTAATGCAATAGTTTATTTAATTTCTACACGGCCAAATCATTTTGTCAACAATCACGCTACGATTCCGACAGTTTTTGCCCGGGGGAGGAAGGGCTGATCGAGAATCTTAAAAACGTGAAAAGCTGGCGGAAAGAGGTGTCCGTTTAAGAAAGCGATGCGGACCGCAAGAAGAACTCGAGCGTTAATCTGTTCTCCCCTTTTCGGAGGAACCCTAATCGCCCTAATGATCCGCGGCAAGAAAAACACGGCCATGCCTAAGCCAACCAAAGCTTCCGCTTCTGGCCTGGGGAACCAACCACCTTCTTCTCACACCCAAAAACCTACCAACCTAACCCGATCAGACGAGTTACTTCAACCCCAACAGATTACCTTCTTTGACGTTTCTGCTTATACTTGCATTCTTATGTCCGGGGCGACAATTAACCCCCGATTCGGCCGACGCACAGCGGTCTACGCGCGATACTGATCTAAATGATTCTTGTCGTCATGTTTCCCTTCACTTGAATTTACGTGTGTATTACAATTGCATATTTATATATCCGCATATATCGTATACGTGTAAGTTCAGGGTGGTATTGCTTGCTGTTTTTATTTTGTGCAAGATAGAAGTTATTTGCATCAATTGCGAGATATGGAAATTAAATAGCAAATTCGTTCTTCCTTGAATCATTTCAGCAGATTGAAAATAATAAAACTAATCTTTTTACTATTTGAAGCTACAACTACTCAAATTTGCCATAAAATCCCAAATCTCCATAAAGAAGTAACTGACTCCAAAAATAATTATGTATACTAACCTTTTGGAAGCAAAGAACAATCAGACTGATAACTAACTCACAATCGGCATCGGTCGGAGCATTTGTTACCGGAAAAGAAATATATTTATTTAAGTGAATTAAATAGTGTTAATTTCATACAGGTTATTATTAACTCCCGCGCCTTCCAATTTAATTTCAAGGTCCCTGATTAAAATTTACTAATATTTCATTTCGTTTGACGGTCCACGTATGCGACGGTAAAAGATAGAACAATTCCTATTGCTTTAAAATGAACACAATGTTGTCGGATTGTTATTAAATGTGTTAATTTACGATGTAAAATTGAAAATAGCCATTTATGGTATCCGAGACGTCACTAAAACCTACAAACCTATACGAAAAACTGTAAGTTTGACAGAAAGTAAAAATTTTGGCCTGGCGCGCAGTGCGTCGCATCCTCGTTGCAATAGATGCACAGCTCGAAAAATGCAATCTCCGAGTTTTCGTTGCAAAAATGTTGAACGAAGTGACACTTCTCGTAACTAAATCGACACTGCGATTACAAGTTGACATTAACTGACATTGCTAAAGATTTCAAAAACCGTTGAAGGTGATCTCAATGGCACAGCGTATTGTAAATAGATTTTCTATCTCCGTCTATCACATCGTACGGAATAGCAGTCGCGATATTTCGCCGCGGAAAATCACTGTCCTTGTAACCGTAACCAGAAAGTTAAACGAACGCGTAAACCCAACAATCTGATTTGTCAAAGGAATCTATTAATTTCGGCACCATTCACTTGAACGTCGAAAATCATAAAGCGAACCACACGATTCGGAAATCTATTCTGAAAAGCAGCTTTCCCGGCGATCGCAGTTTAAATAAACAAAAAGGGAAAAAGTCGTCCATCTTTGGCGAGCCTTCGAGAAATAGGCGTTCGATGATTAGAAGCGTTTAGGGTAGCCGCGGATCACTGTACACTGAGCACATGCCGAAGGGGGGTACCGGAAGCACACCTATATACCGTTGACAATATAAGCAAGAGACGCGCCTTATCGAACTGACCTGCGCCCATCCTTCGCGGCTGATCAAAAGTCGAGCATCCCCAGACGGACAACCGGGCTGGTGGTCGTTCCGATACGACGCCGAGGGAGTCGCGCGAAGTCCCGAAGCGTTCTCCGTGACGGGGTGGCTTCGAGCCTCGGCGTACCTACTCATCTCGCCGGGAAGGGCGTACCCGCGACCGCGTTCATGTTGCCGGCTGGTGTCAGTGTATGCACGAGGACCCGTCTCTCTGTCTCTACCCACGGTTCTACGCATGTATAGGACCGCTGCCCGACTGGCTGTCGGAATTACCCATCTCTCCTGACCGTAGCCATACTACGTGGAATCACGGGTCGTTCTTCACCACGCTCGACGTGCCACCTAACCCTGGGGGTGGGCACGCGGCGCCGCGCGTCGCGTCCGGGGTGTGGGCGACGCCTCGCACACCTACAGAACTTTCTAAACGGCCACAAGTCGGCGTAGCCATGACTTCGACGCTAGCTAGCGATGGCGGCGAACCCCTCGTGTTACCCGATCGTTCGCCGATCCTTGTACACTGGAATTACAATAACAGATCTACCATTTAGATCTACCATGCTTAACACGTTCGTCGCCAACAATCAAGCACCAAAATTTTCCCAAAATCACAGCAATTTTATTAATTAAAGCGAAATTAGAAAGTTAAAATTGATCATAAGGAGTGGAATTAGAACTCTTTCGTATTCGAAACATCCTAGTCAAATTCAGTATGTTTGGATATATTAAAATGAAAATAAATTTCCAAAATTATTTACAAACTAGCGTCACCCATATTTGAGTGACGTGGCGCTGAACGTGTTAAACGATCGGCATCGCATTTTTGATTTCGTAATTCTTGAAGTCGCGAAGCTGCTTCCTCGATTAGGAATTGTTGAATATATCGCTTTGTTCATACGGACACTGTTATAAAAATTGCGAAGCATTTTAATAAATTCTGTCTTCTGTACGTATAGGTATTGTTTCTGATCCAGTCATTTTTGTCAAAAATCTATAAAATCCGCAGCCCACTGGTCAGGGGAGTAAAACTATAATTGGGAGATTGCATGTGTTTTATAATACATTTATTGAAACAGTCTGCGAACCGAGACGAAAAATAAACAGTTAAGGCTACGCTTGCCGCATTATCGGGTTTCCCGAATTACTGGATGCCGGATTATTGGAATTCTACTGTATCTGGTTATACTAGGTCTACCGAAAAGTTCTGTTCAATAATGTCATCGAGTTTCAACACGGTCGCACGTGTTCGTTGCACACATACATATGGCTACCTCTTTTCGCCATTGTGTTTCAGTGTACGTGGCACTCAGAGCGCTAAAGTTATTTTAGAAATAATATATGTGTAAAATAACACAAGTATTTTGTAGTGTAATTCATGCGAGAAGTAAATTAATTTACTTGCAATTAAATGATTTATTGATTTACTAATTTAGTGACTTAAGTAGATTCGGTTAGTCATGGTCAGACGCTCCAGCTCTGGTGAAATAGCTTGTGATAAATGAAAACTATTATTCTCTATCTTCAATGACGTATTCTTTAAATTCTGATAGGCTGGTACGAAGTTTTCCTTATTTATGAAACTCGTAGGCGATAACGTTGAAACTATTTGCTAATCGATGTTGAAACAACTACATTATTGCTACTAAAAGTTTTCCTCAAACTGATTTATCAATGCAATCAAAAGATTCCATCTGAAAAGTGTATAAATTCGAATTTAAGGAGGAAGTTATATTTACGTAAAATAAAGAATTTAAAAACTTAGTAATTACTATATCTCGATTCGTATTGACATAACCTTACGTTATTTTATTCTGCAGTTTTCGCTTTAATTATAAATCTAAAACTCTGTAATGTCAAACTAAAAAACTACCTCCTTCGTTTAACATCAGAATCATGTCAGAGTAACAATTTTCTACAATTTTACAATGAAACAAAAGGCAGCTGCAGCTAAAAAATTGAAAAGACAAACGATAGGACTGTATATACATCAACCCAATGTTACAATCTTACAAGGAACTTTGTTCAACTCATGACAAAATCGAAGACACGAGGCTGGCCTTAGGTTCACTTTAGGTACGATAATTTCTCAAAGCGAAGCCAGCTTCTGACACCATTTTCAACAGACATAATCACGACCTATCGGTCATATCCAGTAGAATTTCATGGTCGATTGAACAGTGTCCTTTGTTAGATATCACCGAAAGTAAAGAAGCTTATAAATACCTCGGCGAACAACTTGAACACGAGGTCTAAGCCATCGCTAGGCAGAGCTTTAGTCAGGCTATCGCGCGATGTACACCACTTCTTCGATGTGGCTGGTACGTTGGCCTAGAAGAGTAGGATAGATGAAGAGGAGCCAGAGAAAGGTGACAGCGAGAAAGGGTGGGGAATTCCAACGGGCGACTAGACGGCCCGGGGACTTGCTGGCTGAGTGGCTGACGCGACTATAGTGGGGTAGTGCTAGTTAGCCACGGAAAATGCGGGGGCGGCTCCGAAGGCCACGTTGTCAGACGAGCGTTACCACCGTGTCATTGGTCGACTCCACCCCTGAGACGGCGACGGGGTGCGGATCTATGTAGCAAGGGGTGATGGGCGTTACCAGCGCGCTCATTCGACGAGGGGAAAGTGCGAGAATCGCAGCGACCAACCACTGCCACGAGATTAGACCAACGTCGTAGGTGGCTGTTAGGGGTGCGATGCCATTTGTCGCTGAAACGCTACGTCGTCAGTTCTTCTCTTGCCGAAGGTGGGGGTGCGTTGGGAATCGACACGATGGGTGTATACTGCGGTTACCGCGAGAAAGAAGGGATGGTAAATTGTCAATGCACAGACACTACGAACGCAGCATTCCCTTATCAGTGCTCCCACGTTTACACTTTGATTCGAAGAAGTTCGACTACGTGACACAGATGCGTCCATTATTTCTTACGCAAGTATAGCGAGCTTTCGTTTGCGATACGCGATACTTGTTATTCCTGGCGAGATTAGTGTACGATAAATGTTACAACTGTTCTGTGATTAATTGTTAATTTGGACAGTCGACGGTCTGCTTTCCGTATCCGTATCGCTTCGATCTGGAAAGTTACATTTTACGTGTAATGTGCAATCGATAAGCGGGTAGAGTGTGCGTTTTATAGTTGGTACTGGCAGGTTAATAACCGATAACTAAAACGAATCAGCAGATAATTAGCTATGAATGTTTTAGATAAATAGCGATACGTACACTGTTTTCCATAGCTGAGTAAAAAATATATTTTTGTCGGTTTTATTCAGAAGATCATTGCAAATTCCATTGTTATCGTACGCGATAAATTAGGTAGCGAAGGAGAGTGTTACCATCGGACGTAAAGTAAGGGAGTATAAAATTTATTTATTAAATGAAATTACTACTAACAATCAAGTATCCTATCTGCAGCAATTCGCTATAATAATGTTCGTATAAAATACTGACGGAATTTTCGTGCATTAAATAGCGTCAACTATAATTGAAACATCGCGAGCTTTAAAAAGCGCCCATTTAGAATTGTTAAAGAATTGAAAACATATCTCGAAATATATCTCTACGAGGTTTAATTATATTAATTGAATTTTACACGATAAAATGTATCATCTAATTTTGAGATCGTTAGCAAGAATCGAGTATTACGTATACTTCGTTTCAGCTGTCCAATGTGATTACTATTACGCGATGTCCACTATACGCGCAAGTATAATTATCCAACTGCAATTATGCATTGTATCGCTCGTAAACTGCTTATATCCGGGTTGGCTTGCCGTCTAGAATACTTCGGAAACGTTATCTCTTGGCCATGAGTAGTTATCGATTATGACTGAACCGCGGATTGTTCTATGCGTTCATAACAGAAATTACATAGTAGATAAACCACGAAACGGTAAAAACATTAATCAAATTGACGAAGACGGTTATTAACATCGTTAAAAAAAGATAAGCAGGATTGTATTGAATCTCCGTTTCTTGCAACCGATGCAGTTTTGCATTCGTAGTCTAATTATAATAATTTATGTCGCTGAAACGAAGATACGATTCCAGTTAAAAAGAATGAAGATCTCTTCTCTGAAATGATTGCAAATGGATGTATTTTTTCCACAACGAAACGATTAGAATGCTAGTAAATTTCTGAGTAATGCGATTAAGCAGAAATAACACTTTTTACCATTCAATTTGTTGCATTTTTAATTCAATATATTTATTAATAAATGCATATGTTTGACAGCACTTTCAGACGAATTAGCGTAGTATCGAGCAACAATGTAAATAGAACGTACAGTTAAATAATTTAATTAACTAGTTAATTAAGATGTAACTAAGTTTAACGAAAATTTAAATGTTGACAATGAAATAAGTCATCCGAATATATTTCGTTAAAAACAGATTAGATACAATTATTCGGCTGAATAATTGGATAGCGAATTTTTATTGTTAATCGAAATTAATGTCATTAGGTGCCAGTTGTCCTCGTGTAAATGCAAACTCTAAAATTGCTGCTGGCCGAGACTTTGATCTTGTGCGCTTTGAGAAACTAGTGTCGCGAAAAAATGTCTTCTTGCACAAGCCATTGGCGATGGAAACACGCATGAAGTCATTGGAAAAACGTCTATTCCTAGATAACATGTTAAGTCATATTACTTATGTAACTGTAAGTTAGGGGATTCGTATATAAAATTCATTCGTTCAAGAAAAGGAGACACTTGAGATTCGAAGAACGGATTTGCAGAAGAAGCATCAGTCAGAATGAAGCTCTTAGCAACATTATTGTGTGCAATTTTATGCGTCGTGTCTTTCTTCAGCTTGTCGTCACATGTAAGTAAAACATGTAATGTAAAATTAATTAAAACAATAGCATTTGATCATGGTGAATAGGAAAAAATGTATTAGTGTATTAGAAGTATTAAATTGAAGTATTAAAATATAAAGCAAAAATATATCACATTATACCTATATATATATAAGTCTTTGGCTATTTCGTCGATGTGATTGATTAGGCTTGTCCTGTAACAGCGTTTAATTGGAAATCCTTTCGATTTCATCGTTTCGAATGGACAATGGTGCATTTACTATTATTCTAAGAATTTTGTATTGCTTAGTTTTTATATTTGCTATATGGCTTTTTAATGTCTTTATACACATATGAGCTTATATATTATTGTCTTCCAGGCTTAGATTAGTTAAAATATCCGCCAATGAGCCAGTAGATGTATTTTCTCTTCAGTTGGATTCGTTTAGTTTGGTAGAATCACCATGCGAAACTCATGGTCAGCGTTAGACAGAAATGGTTTATGGATCTATTGAAAACGATTGTTGCATTAATATTTCAGGGAGAAGTTATACCATATCCAGGCGATTGCTCAAAATACCAGCATTGCGATGCTAGCGGATGCTTCGTTTTATCGTGCGGAGCAGGAACGGAATTCAATCCGAACATTGGAACATGCGATTATCCTTTGCAAAATCGAGGGGATTGTATGAATCGTGGTTAAGGTGTACAATGAAACGCGTGAACTTATTTTGGAGCTAATTAATACCGCAACATATGTAAAGTACAAGTATTATTCGCAACATTGAGTAATACAATAAATTAACATTCTACTTTGTTAACCAGTGATTTACGTTACTATTGTGTTTATTAATGCATTCGTGAGATCAACAATTTTGTATGGGCTGTTGCACTTCGTTATTGCGATTGCATAAATTAAATTGAGAAAGAAGAGTTCATACTAGATAAACGATGTATGAACACATTTTATTTACTCTACGGTAGTTCTTTTCAAGAACTCTATTAAAAGTGTTATTACACGTACTGGTTAGATAATTCATTCATTGTATCTTGCACTACCACTATGGTGCAAGTACGACCTTTGTTCCATTGCAAATCTACTAATGGTTACTAAGACATTCAATAATGTCCACGTATGTTTGCGATGCAATAACACAATAGAAGAGTAACAATATGGAACAGAACTTATTAATCACTAATTTAATTCCTAAAAATCCGTATCATAAACAAAATGAATCAAAGTTAATGTTTCCTGTCTCTATCATCGTAGAAGACACAAATGATGACACACGATGGAATAAGTCGTCTCTACAAATTAACAGATTAAATTAAATATGTATGTGATATATAATGTAACAAATTGTTACTAAATAAATATTATAAAATGAATGCACATAAAAAAGTATATTCGCGATGGGAAAAAGTAAATTCCGGTACCGGGAATCGAACCCGAGCCTCCTGGGTGAAAGCCAGGTATCCTAGCCACTAGACCATACCGGAGTCTTGTATAACTCCGTTGATGTAATTTTGATTTGAATATAGGAAATTCACATATATAATTTATTAATAGAGTAAATATTATCAATAATGAATGAATAATTTTCATTCAACAACTTTGAATCATATTTAATTCTTGATACATTGTGATGAGGTATTTAGTTCTCGTAATTCTTGAAGTAAGTGAACGTGTTAGAAGAATTGCTATGGTAAAAAGATTTTAATATGTTTAATAGTCCACATATATAACGATATTATATATTCATTAAATGATTGAAATCAGCATATATATTACTATCAACACAACAGAATTAAGGAATCATGGTTTTTCCTTTTCTTTCTGTAGCATATTTTAAAAATCCGCCAGAATTTTGTGGGACTTGTCCCTACCGGGGTAAAGTACGCACGTGCAGAATGAATGGACAAAAGGATGAAGCGTGAGATTGACTTTATTACGCGTGGGTCCGTGGCTGGTATTAGACTGAGACTGTTCTCTTCCTTTCGTCGACCCACGCCGACAACACTTTACTTAAAAGCTAGTTTACAATTAACCTAACCTAAGGGCTTAAAACTAACTATGCTAATGACTAGTTACTTATCTTCCTAGTTACAACTAACTTAATCTAGTTGCGCTAGAGGGCGCATCGAACCTACCGCTACACGCTACAATTTTGATCGAAAAGTGCCATCTTCGATGTGCTAGCTTCACTAATAAGGATACGTGAAGTGGGTATCCCTTCTACAAAAAAGCATTGTCTACAGTTTTTAATATGGAGACGCACATGGCAGATGTACTGGAAGCATGATTGTGTATCTTAACCTAATTTCCATGTGTAAACATTATTTTTGACGTTTAATGAAGTAAAAGAATGGCGCACAGTAAAATATTTTTTAAAAATCGTGCATTAGGATATGTTAGTAATCACATTCCTCTCGTGACAAGGTACATCGAACGTCGGAAAGAAAATCTCATAGTGACATGCGTGGGTAATTCGTTTCACACGTACGGCTGTACACATTTTACGTTACTAAGTGTATCGGGAACGCATCCAGGTGAGATTACATGTTTATCAGCGGATAGATATCACATTTATACAGCATGTGAAAATGTCATATATGCTTGGCGAAGAGGTACAGAATTGAAGCACACTTACAAAGGACATGAATGTGCCGTGCATACCCTACTACCTTTTGGTCCACATTTAATATCTATTGATGAAGACAGCAACGTTAAAGTGTGGGATATTAAATCTGAAGAGCTTGTTGTACAACTTAACTTTAGTAATACACTTTTTCAAATAACTACAGTAATCCATCCTAATACTTATATGAACAAAGTATTATTTGGTAGTGAACAAGGTCAATTGCAACTATGGAACTTAAAAGCTGCCAAGGCTGTTTATATATTTAATGGTTGGAATACACCTATAACAGCATTGGAACAGGCTCCCGCATTAGATGTTGTAGCTGTGGGTTTGAGCACTGGAAGAATCATCTTGCATAATTTGAAATACGATGAAAGTCTTTTCGAGTTGGTACAAGACTGGGGTGCAGTCATATCAATTTCTTTCCGCACAGATGGTCACCCAATTATGGCCACAGGAAGCTTGGAAGGTCACATTGTATTTTGGAACTTGGAGGAACAGAAAGTAGAAAGTCAACTTCATAAGGCTCATTATGGAGCAGTCACTGGTTTAAAGTATTTACCAAATGAGCCATTATTAGTATCATCATCTCCTGACAATTCTTTGAAGCTGTGGATATTTGATTTAGCTGATGGTGCAGGCAGACTTTTAAAAATCAGAGAAGCTCACTCAGAACCTCCTACCATGATACGTTTTTATGGAGAAGAAGGTCACAATATATTAACAGCTGGAAGTGACTCTTCTTTAAGAATATTTTCCACAGTCACAGAGATATTAAACAAAAGTTTAGGGAGAGCTTCATTTAATAGAAAAGCTTCAAAGAAAAAAGGACGTACTATTAATGATCCTATGATAATGCCTCCAATAGTTACATTTGCTGCAGAAACAACAAGAGAAAAAGAATGGGATAATGTTGCAGCAACTCACTCAGGATTGGGTACTGTTACTACCTGGTCTTTCAATCAAGCAAGAATGGGAGAATTCAAATTGTTTCCAAATAAATTTAAAGGCATCAGCAATGTTTTTGCAACTAGTTTATGCTTAACAAAATGTGGAAATTTTGTTATTATTGGTTATAATACAGGCAATGTGGAAAAGTTTAATATACAATCAGGAATTCATAGATGTAGCTATGGACCTAGGAAAGGAGCCCATAGTGGACCTGTAAAAGGTTTAATGGCAGATTCTTTGAATCAAACTGTAATTACTGCTGGAAGAGATGGTTTTATAAAGTTCTGGGATTTTAAACCGACGAAAGGTAAGAAAAATAAATTTTTGCGTATATGTAATTTAATTATTTATATATCTATAATTAGCACTTTGTATTTTCAAGGAGTTACAGAACCAAGAGGAACATTAACAATGGGAGAACCAATTGAATGGTTAAGATATCATAATGATAGTTCTCTTGTGGCTGTTGCTTTGGAAGATTTTAGTATCATATTAATAGATCTTGATACAAGAAGAATTGTACGTCGTTTCGAAGGACACGAAGGGCGATTAACGGATGCGTGTTTTAACCCAGACTCAAGGTGGTTGATAACTGCATCAATGGACTGTACAATCTGCGTATGGGACATTCCTTCTTCAAACCTAATAGATATCTTCCAGGTATTTATTCCTAATTATATTTTTAAAAATCAATATGCTTCGTAAAATTAAATGTTTCAAGTATCTTCCTTATTCCGTGTAGTATTATTATAGTTAAAGATAATATTTTAGGTTCCAGAAGCATGCACATCTTTGCATTTTTCTCCTACTGGAGAATTTCTTGCTACAACACATGTTTGTAATCTCGGGATATATTTGTGGTCAAATCGCACTCTTTATTCCCATATTTCATTAAAAGCAGTACATAGAGACGATCCTATTCCTATGATCGGCCTTCCTGGTTCGGTAATTGAAGTTATCAATCTTGAGGAAGACGAATTTATCGAACCAGAGTCGGAATATGTTTCGCCAGAACAACTGCCGAATGATCTTATCACAATGTCTGGTCTTGCCAGTTCAAGGTGGCAGAATTTGTTGAATATAGATATTGTGAGAAAACGGAACAAACCGACTGAAGCACCTAAAGCACCAGAAAGTGCCCCATTCTTTTTGCCAACAGTTGCATCATTAGAATTAAAATTTGATTTTTCGGACGTACAAAATACGGCAACAAATAAAAAGATAATCACACATTCCGATCTACAGAACCTCACTGTCTTCAGTAAAGTTTTACTGTCCGTTAAGAACAACAAATTTGAGGAGGTTGTTGAAAAATTGAAGGAAATGAGTCCAACTTCTATAGATTTTGAAATTCAATCACTCTCGATCGATGAAAAAACGTGCGACTTATTGTTACTCCAATTTATGAAAATGATATATTACATGATGGAAAAGAAAATAGACTTTGAATTAGCGCAAGCATACTTGTCCGTGTATTTAAAATGGCACGGAACTGCAATAACGGAAACTAAATCATTGAGAAGTTATCTAAGCACGTTACAAGAAGTACAATCCAAAAATTGGTTTTTGTTAAGAGATAAATTGTTTTATAATCTTAGTGTTGTACAAGCTTTAAAAAAGATGTAATATATTTTGAAACTGAAATGAATCATTGTTTTGTACATTTTCACACTATACTACGGACCAGTTTATAAATATATAGATCGTAAAAAAAATTTTCATTGTTTGAAAAATATTCGATTTATTGCAACATTTTACAAATAACAAGTTTAGTTGAGTTATCACACATACATTCTTCAATACAAACTTGTAATTTCATTCTTATAAAGGTTCAGACATTCCTATTCAGTGATGACAAATGCATTAATAAAACAGACTGCAGTGACAAGTATAACTTATGTATATAAATATAACAATTACAAAAATAGTTTTAAAGTTTTTGTAATGTGGTTCGAATATAACCTTGAACGGTATCCTAGGTTTTTTTTAACTATTTTATAGTATATCAATATGTACATTAGAGTTTACAATTATTAAACTACGAGATCTATTCTCTGCATAGAAGAAAATTATTTAGATGCTCAATGGCTGCTGGTTCCAGTGCCAAGTCCTCAATGTAAGCTTCAAAATTGATGACAATTCTATAGATACTTCGTTTTGTAGTAGCACATAGAGATTGAAAGATCTGTTTAATAAATTTATCATCCTCTTCTTGTTTCTTCGTCATAATGTTCGATTTTTGTAATTTATCAAGTGTTTGCTTCAAGCTAAGTAGCGTGTTAATTATAAGCGGTAGATCCTTTTGTACGATTCCATACGAGTCTTCGTTCAGCGATAGCACGGCTAAAGAAGAAATCGCTTCAGCGGCCCAAATAATTGATTGTGCATTAAATAAAATGTAGCATACTTGGCCACCTTCAATTTCCCCAAAAATGTAAGCAATTAAGGGCTTAGATAATAAGTATGCAAGAAAATTGTTCCATTTCGTTTTTATAAATTTTTGAATGAACAATTCATTCTCAACATATTGTTTTATTTCATCTTGCTGAGCGGCTACCGGTGGTTCCATTGTTACTAGATTACGCATACGGTATACATATTCTGTTTGAATTTCCGTGTTCTTTGTTATTGTGGTTGAAATTGGAGCAGACATTGTCAGTGGTTCTTGAGTCTTAGTACATGCTAAGTTTATATCGTTCGAAAATTTGTTGATAAGACTGGTACACTTTTCTACAATGCAATTCCAATTGTAAGGATGACCACCAGGTTGACTCAATGTAAAGAGTACACCTCTTCTTGACTTCTCCTTCTGTGCCATAGTAACTAAATCCAAATAGCCCAACTGCTGCATTATTGGTATCTTAACCATAGATAATGCTTCAGAAAGTGATATTCCAGACTCATCATTGCTAAATGAATGACTTTGTTTCAAGTCAAATGGAACCCACTCTGTTAAGTACAAGTTAAAAAGCAAGTACATGGTTTCGATTGTCAGCACATAAGTTAAATGGTACAACCATAATTGGAACATCAATGAAAGGTTCAGTAAATTGGGAATACTGCTCAATGGTTCATTTTCCAGTTGTGCAGATGTAAGGAACAATATTACAGAACGACAATAAGAGCCCAAAAAATAATAGGCAATTAAATAATAAATAACTGGCCATGTACATTTTACCATAAGTGATGGCAGTATTGAATACATTTTAGTCTTGAATTGGAACATCTTTGATAAAGATATAATAGGAAACTTTAAGTAATTCATGCGAAAAATACTAGTTTTTAAGAAAAAGTATAGTCCACACCAAAATCCACTCAGAAACAGGATGTACTGTTCTTCTATTAAACAAGTTCCATATACTATTTTGCATTCTGTTGTCAGAAAGCTGTATGTGCCCCCTTTGACCAACAAATGTAGCCAAACAAGAAGACCACCATTAATAACATGCAGGATACATAGTAATATGCTCTGCGATGTGAGCATTCCACAAAATTTTGTAAATCTGCTTTTCATGTAGGGTGGATTATTCGAGAAGCTTTTGCAACAAATAATTCCTTGGAAGAACGTAACGGTAGCAAGAATACAAAAGAAACTCCACATACGAAACGAGGTTATTGCTGTCCAAGTACTTTGTAACCATGATTCGTAATTCGTGTTCAGATTTGTAATTAGAAGCAACGTTGATATCAGACAAAATTGTATTATTATAGTGGAGATTATCGCTAGGAACACCCTCTGCATCAATAATTCTTTATATCCTTTCTTGTTTGTCTGCAACATTCTGTTTTCTTACAGTAGTTAACCTTCACAAATTTCACTATATATTTTAAATTTACTTCGACAAATCATGTACTAGTAAATGTTTCGTATACTGGAAGATGTTTACTTGACTTTGTCAATAGTCTGAACTATTTGGAATGTTTACTTAGATATTATTACGAAAGACTGAAAAAGATATATGTCTATACAGCTTTAAAAAGCCGGTATGCTTACAAATTTTCCGTTAAATTCATCAAGCCCGCCATTAAGGTTGTTTCTATGAAAGGATTCTTAAGGTGAATGCTTAAAGCAGATGTAGACATACGTATGCATGTAAATTTTTCTGCACGTGTAAATTGTTCGAGAATTCCTAGAAATATTTCAATATGTTTTGTAGGAGTCATTTTATATTTTATAGTTAACGTATGTAGTGCCATTAAAAAATAATTATTAATTTAGATAGGTTTAGGAACACCAAGTTTTTCTTTACACACATGCACTCATCCGTCTCACTCTTCTTGCGCATCCGGTTGCCTGGTGCTCCATCTGGAACACTCGGCGCGATATTCGATTTGTACTTTTCGCCAGCGGTATATGTACCACCAACCATCATAAATACGAATATGAATGCTCTATCTTTCTAACATGCTCAATATAAAAACTAAGGTTTTAGATTTTAAGTCTAATATCGCGCCGGGTGTCATAAATGGAGCACCAGGTCTACGGATGCGCAAAAAGAGTGAGACCGCAAGACCTCTCTTTGTTTAAAACTGTGAGGGCAGCACTGCTTAGCTGTGCATACGTATAAAGTGCATATTTAATTTTCTGTATTTGTTAATTCCCTGGGATGGCCCTATTTGTCTTATATTCTAATGCGTTAACATTATCCCTTCGAGCAAAAGCAGAATTATCAAATATATACTTTACATACGTGAAATCCTGTAGTAAATTGTTATTACTGTAAAATTCAGAAAATAATTTCTTCTCTAAGTACTTTATACTCCGTGAATCTGATAAAGAAGTGCAACATAAGTCAAGCAACAGTACATATTTGATAAGTTTTCGAACCCAAACAGGAACTATTCATTATTCAGGGAAGGTTGCCTTACTAGTAACATCTTCAATTAACCCGCATGTCATTTTCAATTTGTCTATCCGTATAATATAAACAAAATGGATTAAGACTCTACGAAAATTAGTTTTTATTATTTTATGATACCTTAAAGTGCTCGTCGTCATGTGGAAGTGCCATAAATGTGGGAAACCTGTATACTTCGGTTAGTCTCAATTGTCGCATACATTAAAAAGGCGTACTTATTTTGACAAGAAGTGTTTCTTGTCATTGGAACGAATTGATTTTTTTCGTAGGAACATGATTTGTATATATTTTTCAAATGAAAACAGTAATTTGAAAATTAGCTTGTACGTGTGGTTGCAAGATATTTTACTGTTACTTAAAATGTTTCAGAAAATTAAAAAAAAAACAATATAATACGTGTCTTTTAAATTGCTCCAATTTACACATCCTTATGTACCAAGCATTTAGAAAGAAATAAAATCTGTGAAAATACTATTTTATGGTTATATTCTGTTAATGAAAATTTGTTTTCTCCATTGATTCCACTTTAAATTATTATGGAAAAAGTAAAGTAACACTGTATAAATATATTTTGTAGAACATTTACATGAATTAAAGATTCTATATAATCTGTTTTACATTTATGAATGAATCTACCAAAACAAAACCCATGTATCTATCATAAATATAATAAAGGTATTTATTTATCTGAAATGTAATTATTGATGGATCTTTAGCTGAACGTAAACAGTCATTGGGATATGATTGGCATCCAGAATGTTTACGGTGTGAAGAATGTGGAAAACGTTTAAATCCAGGCCAGCATGCAGAGGTATATTTATTTCTTCATCATTATCAAAAGACTTTAATAATATTTAAGGTCATACATAATATTATTGTATACATGATTATATAGCACAAAGGTGTACCATATTGCCATGTACCTTGTTATGGAGCATTATTTGGACCACAGTTGTTTGGTCATGGAACAAGGGTTGAATCACATACCAGTTTTGGAAAAAAAGAAGCTAGACCATCCTTACCCAGGTATATTACTATTAAATAATATTTCATTGAATTTGTATATTAATTAAATCTTATTGATATCTAGATCACACCTAGAGTCAAAGTTAAAAGTTTTCAATCAGTATTATGAAGGCAAAAGTGGAGGAATAAGAAGCCGTGAGGTGATACATATTTTAATTATGAAATTATACTCGCAAATGCATGAAAAAAGAAGGTAGTTCATATTTATTTTATGTAGGTCAATGGAAGATTGATATTGGAAGGTGCACTTCGAATTTATTGGGGTGTCAGAGGAGTAATCCACCTAAAAGAAGATGATGATCAACGTACAGTAGTTACCGCTCGGAATAGAAATTCGTGTAGACGAAGTGTTTCCGATGTACGTGTATACGTTTTAAAGTAGCAGTATGCAAATTCTGAAAATGTTATATGTTCTGATGTACTTTGTATATTTCTATAGAATGTGGAAGATGAAGAAAAAGAGGATATTTCGGTAAAAGAAACAGTAGAGCAGGATGCAGAAATTGAAGCAAAGTCTGTTCCAACTTCTCCTGATCATCTTAAAAGTCTCACTTTGCCAATGAAGTTGGATGTAAAAAATATGGAATGGGATGAATTGGATGAGCTTCTTCAGGTTGCACAATAATTTTTCAAGTGTATAAGTACTTGTCAATCTTACTTTGCACATACATTGTTACTCATTCAAGCTCTCTTTTCTAGGTGGAGCGTAAAGTTGAAGATGGAAATAAGTTATATCAAACAATGCCCGAGAACTTGCCGTCGATAAGTTCACAGAGTAGTTCGGAGGCGGTACCGCTTTCTTCTCAGTCGAGTCTCGAAAACTCCGATTCCCGCGAGAATTCGGAAACTAGTAGCCCGAATCATCAAACAAGCCGGGGAAATGATAGTAGTATAACTAGTACGCCTACGCACAGTATAGGTAGCTCTTCCAGTACAGACAC
>CM052151.1:5098800-5124275 GCA_028455555.1 Augochlorella aurata | reverse complement strand
TAAGATATAATTAATTAATAGTCAAAGGGTTAATCAATAGAAATGATTGCAATAAGTATAAAATATTTTACTTTGAATAATTATATCCAGTTGAACAGTTTATATCACAAAGTTCAGCATATCTTATATTTCTCCGAATTTGTTAATATGTTATTTTATAGATAAAATCTGACCAACATCGAATTGCTAGTCCAGTTGTTAATTCGCTTTGGCATAGTGCCGAATGCTGCGATTCTTGGGACATTAAAAAGTGCCTGCCAAGACGTTCGGACAGAAGTGCAATTAATTTACAGTAATCCATGATCAACGAACAATTGATGCGACACTCGAATCGCAATACGATCGTCTCACGAAACCTATATTGTTCGTCTGCATGCGTATTGAATCATTGACATATCCCGAGATAAATTCGATGGAGAAATGAAAAGGACGCGAGGGGTTGCTAGAACCAGATCGTGGACCGGCCACGTGAAGCTAACCGTACACGTTTTTTAATAAAATGTCACGCGCTTCGTTTGCCATGTTACAATAACGAGCGTCTAAATCGCGATGACCACGTGTTCAACGAATGATCTCGACGATCGAACGATCTTTCGTCGGAGCATAGAATTCTCTCTTAGTTGTTAAGGTAGCTGCTGCTAGCTGTTAGTCGAAGTCGCAGCCAGCGTGAACATGCGATTTAACCACGCACGACCACGCACGTGCAGGCCGTCTACCGGGTGATTCTATTATAATTCCGAACTAGGATGAAGACGCGGAGCTGCGGATGGATTTACAATGCTCACCCGGTAGACGCTCTGCACACGCGTAATCGAGCGCGGTTAAATTGCGTGTCCACGCTGGACGTAACCAATATTTCGTAAGGACACATTATGATCGATATTACACTTGTCTCTTTTATTTCCAGCGTTCAGTTGGGCTGCCTGAAACGCACGCAGCGGCTGCCAAATATTTTTTACTGCTCCTAACTATTTTTAAATTATCACTTTGCAATTTTCTCGTTCGTTGGCATTAATTTCCAGAATTAATTTCAGAATTTCTTTTCGGAAATTTGTGGGAATATTATTAATATAACGGGGACGAAGATAAAACATTAGGTATGAAGAAGAAGAAATTCGTTGCTTATTATTTTTAATAGTCATTTTATAATTGAAAATCGACGGTTACGAGTTTCTTAAAAAATTCTTCCGATAACAATCTTATCCGGAATTCAAGAAATTATTTGCAGTAATATTATGTAATAATTGCTGTCGAGATTATTATTTGAAAGAACATTGTCGAGCTACTTTAATAGGCTACCGGTAAATAATTAAGCACGTTTCACACGTATACGATAGATGCAATAGGCCCTCTAACTGTATAAGTATAAACATATAAAGAAAGTAATCGTGTAGAAGTTCTGCAGTTTCTGCATTATATAGAGATTCTAATACATGCTAACAGGTCAATTAGTGATGTCATTGATAGTTAGGGGTTGAAATATTCGGCAGCAATTAAAGCAAGTTTCGCATGGAGTTTTGTGTTGGACACGTGAGCTCGGTTTCACGAACGCGAGTATAAAAGTAATGGAAAAGAGGAGACAAGTCGGAGATTATCTATAGAAAATAAGAAAAACGGAAGCATTTTATCAGAGATTAATAGATTTTAAATATTCCGTACCATGACGCATTGACACGTTTGCTCGGTACTCGACGTATCGAAGTGCAACAGAACTACGAAGAAAAGTGCACAGTCCAAAATATGAAATATATATATAAATGTGAGATTGTAAAATATACGAACGCATAAGAAAATTGTATAAATCGTTGAGAAAGAAATAAAAGTGATTGCTTCTTTCTTGCGGGCCCTTTTTATGCAGTTCCTCCTCGCTGGGATGAAAATGGGAATTGTGCATAAATCGGTAATTATGCGTGAGAGGTTGATCACGATAACAATTAAATATGTTGTGAAACTCAACATTCTGTGCAACTTTTACCTATACATTCGTGAATAAGTACATGCATGTGGATGCCTTTCAAATCGGAATAACTTTTTTCGTAATTGAACCAGAAGGGTTGAACTTTTTGAGATCTTAGAAAGACAGGTTACCAAACGTTATGTAAGAAGATATTTGCAAGTTGTCAAAATCGTCGGTATTCTTTGAGACATACAGTAAATTGTCTCCAATTGTTCCTCAGCTTGTAAACGAAAATGGACAGTTATGGAAGAGGAGATACTAATATTCTGGATTTCGAAGTTCCATGGAGTTGTCAATAACAAAGAAAATATTGTTCACGTATGAATGTTGGAAAATCGAATTTTTAAACACAATATCCACCTACGCAAGATTTGTGATCACCATAAGATGTTTTATTTGGAACAAGCTACAGTTTGGAAAACAATGTGCGAGATTTCGGAAGGGATGTCCTGTACATTATTTATGCGAAGGTTTAATTTGATATTTAGCCAATCAAATGAGAAGATTTCCCCACTTTAAAGTAAGTCGTTGCATGAGGGGAAATCTCCCCACTTTTGACCTTAGCAAAGCGTATTATTTTTCGTTATTATCAATTATCGTTTACCTGGAATTGTTCGCAACTAATTGCGGACTCACAGCTCCTAATAATTGTTAGCATCATCTTCCCATTGGCCATAAAATTGTTGCTCAAGCATCGTTGGAGGAAGGAACAAAAAAAACACCGGATCATTGAGATTGGACAGAATGTATTTATTTATCTTTGAAATACGTAGAGTAAAGTAGATCAATGCAATGTTATGAGTAGTATCGAGTAGTAATTGTCATACGAGTTGCTAGGAACGAGTATGTATACCCACAACACCGAGGAGCTCAGCCGCTCATGTTATTTTTGGTTTGCACGACACTCATATACATTAAACGTTACAAGATAGCAATAACGATTATCACCGTTTTCATCGTTATCATTGACGTTACCATAATACCTTAGTCACAACTTTATTACATGACTTACATCTTTGGCATCGTGGACACCAGATTCAACAACAACACATGTGTTCACGCACACACACACGCGCACTGCTTCTCGTCTCTTGCCGATTGGAACGCGAAACGCGGTGCAACAAAATTCATGACTTAGGCTAGCTTCGTTTCCGATCGACTCACCCGTAACGATCCTCCCTTCCTTTCCTTTCGGGTCTATACTTGCGACGTAAACTACACAACGCTTCTTAGAAACGCGCAGGCTTGTTATAAAAAGCTAGCAAAACGCTACAAAACATTGAAAACGCGTAGAAAATAAAACACCGTGAATTACTTTAAATGCCATTTTCTCTACGTTCGAAAGACAACGCCGCTCCTGCGAACGCTAAACAATAGGGGTTTCGCTAACTCCTACCCCGACTCTTACCATCCAACTGAAAGATAAAGATCTCCGATCGTCGCAATACTAAGCAAAGAACGCAGGGATAATTTCGAGACGGTCCATCGGATAAATTTGTTAAACGATAATCATTCGATTTGCAGAATGGAAGAGGCTCGACCGAGGGAAGATCGTTACGGTATAAAACAGTGCTGCCCGAGAACTGTGGAACCAGCGGAGCTTCTCCGAGTTCGACATTGTTTCCCCTAATCTGTCGCTACGTTCCCAGCCGCGGTGCAATAATAAATGCTCTGTACAAACAGAATGCGACGCGCCGAGAGGACAGCACCGTTTCTTCTTCCCGAATGCTCTTGGTCATTCTGGGAACGTCGTTCGAGTCGCCGTTGAAACGTCATTAATTTCTCCTGGTCGTTTCGCGCGTCGAGTCGCCATGTTTGCCTCCCAGGCGCCGGTGGCAC
Source organism: Augochlorella aurata (assembly GCA_028455555.1). Taxonomy (NCBI): domain Eukaryota; kingdom Metazoa; phylum Arthropoda; class Insecta; order Hymenoptera; family Halictidae; genus Augochlorella; species Augochlorella aurata. Next base: position 5,120,479 of record CM052151.1, on the reverse strand, counting down.
GCTTGCCCATCATCGTCGTCCATTTAATCGAGGATGTCGCGGACTTGGCTATCACAAATCTGGCACAATCGAGCCTTACAAAAAATACAATACGCGTCCGCGACGTTTTTTCTTTTTTTTTCTTTTTATCACAGACCAGCGCGCCACCCGGCAACACGGCGTTCCGCTAATTACGCCTCGCTACCGCTTTGTTCCGCTTTGCATCGCTCGCCCACGAAAGCTCCGAGTCAAACGCGACGGCAAGGTTATGTGTCGCAGGGTTGATCTATCGGCTAATTCGCCGTCTCTCGTTCTGGACCGTGTTCTGCTCGGGTTCATCCTCGTGCTTGGAACTTATTCTCCGTTTCGTTGCTCTGCGATAGCTTCTTGCTGTAAATTACGCGGACCGGGGTCACGTTTGTTTCATCGGCACGATCGCCATTTTTAATAACTCTCATAAGTATATTTATTTCGTTAGCCGTAAAAATGAAGCTTCGAATTCTATAAATATCGCGCGATACGATTCTAAATAATGGCCTCCGCAAGATTATGTTCTTCGTCCCGTGACAAACTCTCTCTCGAGACTCGATCAGCAAGCAGTTCCCACAGAGGTGACTTTTATGATTTTGAGCCGATTCGTTAGCTCGCGTTGCCAGTCAGTGACAAATCAGTTTTATTAGCACCACGTTTCGCCGCTCCTGCGTCTCGCAGCTGTTCAGTTTTTCTGCGAGAACTATTTGCTCGAGGAGTCTCCTCGGGGTCGGCCTGCCACTGTTCCATAACTGCGACTTTTATTTCTTGAAATAAATAGCGTTGGATGAATTACAGTTACCGTGGAAGTGCCCAGTGCGACTCGGGATCGGTTTCTCGGACGAAACACGCGCGGTCGGTGTGTAGCTAGTAGTAGAATCTACGATTGGTCAGACTTCATGGAACTTCGTACTCCATGTTACACGCGCAGCTGCTCCAAGGATGCGCAAGCTTCTAAAGTGGACGATTTGACAAATCTCGTTGGAGCATTCTGATCGAGGAAAAGACCACCTCGAATCACCTCGCCGATTCAAGAGCTTACAAATTTGACAGAAATTTTCATGTGCGCGTGCCGAATGGAATTATTGTATAATCCGACGTATTGTTACCGTGTCGGCAATAAAGAGGAAATTGTTGCGAAGACTATGGTGGTGAAGATAAAAGAATCTAGAGAAGAAATTTCCGAACACCAAGACCATCGAGACGGTAATGAAACGGTTTCGCCGAACTCCGAATTTCCACCTGGCTTTTCGAAGAATAAAAATTCCAAGCTCGAGTTACCCGAGGAAGCTTAACGAACGCGTCCGTGACAGGTGTTCCGCCGCGTCGTGGGAAGAGGATGGAAAGAAGTTATGGTCGCGCTTCGCAGCTCGACGTCGTAGCTTCCCGTGAAGTGTCGCGTGTGCGTGCGTGTGCCCCTGCTTCGTCTCGCTCATGCTCTCGCTCGCGTTCTCTCACACCCATTCACTGGCTTTCACTCTTAACGATAACAATTGAATATGAATTAGAAAAATAACATTATATCGTAGACAACAATTGGTTACAGTGTAATAATGTATCAGTAATAGTGTATTTTTTTACACAGTACTTTTCACCCCCGTCTTTTCTCTCCGCCTACTCGTCGTCTTTCTTCTCTTTCTTAGTTTTTTTTTTGTTTAAAGCGTGCCATTGACGTGGGGCGCCGTGACTGGCGGCTCGTAGAACGCTAGGAATTAAATTACACGTCATTACATAGTCGTCGATCACGTTGCTTGGTCGGTCGATCGATCGTCGATCGCCGCGGATCGACGATCTAGCGGTCGATGGGATCGGATTCAAGTGGGACTTGCAACTTTGTGCCAACGGTTATTTATATCGTAATGTATCGAACGCGGTTGCCGGCTGCGAGCTGCCGCACCCTGCCACCACTCCCCGAAATATTTAATTACGTTTTCATTGTTACTCGCACCGATTGATCTGTATAACTTGGCTCGCGTGGACTACTCGTTCGATTTATCTAATGTAGGAAAGAAACACTTTACGGAAACGCTAGAAAGTAATTTATCTAATCGTTGATTCAACACTCGAGCATTATTGCGTAAAATTCGAAAAAGAACCCTCTTTAACATTTATTTTTATTTACGCCGAATATTCGATGTTTACAGTAAAGAATATCTTCGTTTGTTTGTTCGGTAAAACGGAGAGGAAAATTTAGTTCCGGAGGAACATCGTCGAGAAGTCAAAGCGACTCGTCTTAGACTCGTCGTTAGGGACGGGGGTGGTGGTCGCAGAGCGTAGAGCCCGCTTCCGGGTAGTTCCCTAATTAATTAAGTAATTAATCAATCAGCCGAGTGGCTCCCCCTTAGAATTACAATACGGAGACAGCGCCCGGCGTCAGTGGAAAAAAATCGTGGACAGATTTCGAGACGGCATGCGATATCGTGACCACATATCCTCCCCTCGTTCTCGGCGTCGGTTCTCTCCCGTTTAGATTCTCCCGTCGCCACTTAAAAACGTACGCGGAGAAAGGAAATAATTGTTACCACAGCGCATCGTTCGGCCGTTTCCTCACACGTGTACAATCCATTAAGCTAACACGTACTAGTTTTACGGTAAAACCTAACCACGGCTTGTACGACAGACATGTATCTATAATATATATAATATATAATTATATATATATTTATGTGTGTGTGTATATATATATTTATATAATATATAGTATAGTGTTTATATATTACAGTTAGATTGCTCATTGTCAATTCATTGGTTTATCACATTTAGTACAAGTTGAAAAATATCTCTAACATCCACGTGAGGCAGCGCCTCGTTCGCCACCGTTCCGCTCCATTGCGCCGCCCCTCAATTTCTTTAATTACGCTAGTTATTACATTGTAATCGTTAATATCTATCAGTAGGTACGACAAACAGTTATTACAGTACGGCCACGAAATCTTCATATATCGTTTTATTTCTCCGTTAAACATCCTCGCAGACCGGATGAACGTGATTGCTAAATCGACTTTCGTTAAAGCTTCAGAGACCGGCGAGCGGGGCTCGAAATACTACAATGAAGGGGGGTGGGTGGAAATATGAGCAAATCTCGGATGAGAGGTGGGGAACGGGGGACACGATCCCCGCGCCCCCCTTCCCGCCTCGCAAACTTTTACGTGTTACGCCTTTCCCGCGCTCTTTCGTCGTTTCGAACACCTCGTCGGACAGAGCTTTGTTCCCCCTCGTTCTCTCTCTCTCTCTCTCTCTCTCTCTCTCTCTTAATTCGGCTGCGTGGCGAACTCTATTTCAGCAAAATTAGCGAAAGGATGGTACGCGAGCCTAACCGCGAGATCTGGTGAACAACCCCTCGGCTCGGGCTACCGCCGAGCTGTAACAGTGGGGGGACGTCGTTTCCTGGCGAAAAGTAGCAGTTCTTCGACATTATTGCTAGAGATAACGCGGAGTTTAGGGAAGAAGATTAGGAAAGATTCTATAAACACACCTACGATTAATTTTGCCGAAATAGCATGGGAGTACCGACGTTCCTGCGACGTTCTTGCGACGTTCTTACGACGTTCTTACGACGTTCTTGCGACGTTCGCCGTCGAACCGTCGCGGTTCTCCGGCGCGCACGCTTCTATGTTACATCGATTGATTCCGAAATATCTCTTTACACTCTCTTTCTATTCTCTCTCTCACTCTCTCTCACTCTCTCGCGCGCGTTTCGCCTCCCTTGCTTTCGCCTCGACAATTGTATACGCTATTACATAGACGAAGCTAAACGCTGAAATCGTTCGTAGTTACGTTTTACTTTATATACTAACGTATGCATTTTTTCGTTTAGGTTTAGTTTGCTTAAATCGTTTTAAAATAGACACCAAAAAGACACCGAGAGACTCGAAGAAAGGTTTGAAATAGGAGATTAAAGTCCGTTTCTCGGCTACTACGGTCGAAAATTGTCTGACTACGTTTAACGAGTCGAGTTAGCTAGCTAGCTACTACTTTTCCCCTAGTCGCGTTTTCTGTCGCTATATACCGTACATTTCTCTGTGTAGACTGTGCTCGTTTCTTCGTGTGCATACGCGCCTCTCCGCGCCCTGTGTAAGCGTCTCTGCATCGTGTAAGCGTCTCTGCATCGTGTATGCGATGCTGTGCATCGTGTATGCGACGCTGCGCGCCGTGTACATGCATCTGTGCACTGTGCGTGTGTCTTGTGTCGTGTGTCGTGTCGTGTGTGGACGTGTGTGGACGTGTGTGGACGTGTGCACGTGTCTTTACGCCGAATAATGTACACTTGACGGTTTAAACTTACGAGTAGTCGTTCCGTACGGACGGACCGACGGACACCGAGGATTTGAGCAAACTGTTATTGCACGGAACGCATAAACTCGAAACACTCCCGAATTGTTTCTGTTTCTCCTGTTCGTTTTCTTATAAACCTGAACGGTTCGTTAAGAGTCCGCGAGAAAGAGGAACACCTTCGCGACCCGATCGGAACGTTCGTGGCCAATCTGTCCTACCTGTTTCTTCTATCCCGTTTAAAACAGACCGCTCTTACGGTGGCTCGAATTTCGATCGGAATTCGACGCGGTTCTTTGCCGAGTTTCGCGGAGGAACGACGAAAATAATAGGAACGTTAATATTGCTTTCCGCTCGGCGAACGTCTTCCCTCTTCGTAGATTGCGCTGCTCAAAATAATGAGATGATCGTACTTCTGGATCGGATATTATGGACGAAAGAAACACTGTATCATATAGTAATACTTTTGCGCGCGTGTCCACGCGCGAGTTTTAAGATCGTCGACGTTCTTGGGATTTCTTGGTAACGAGGTCCGAGTCTACAGGACAATTTTGCTCACTGATTTCATACGATTTTTGGTATTTTATGTTATCTCTTAACCCTCGATGTCTGAGTTCTCGAGATTTATCGTTTGAAGCAATGGTGAAAGGTGTATCGAGAAGGTGTTTTTAATAAAAATTAATCAGTTTAGGGGTGGATAGAAATTTGTCAAGTTATTTCGTTCAGAAATATTTAAACGTATATTTAAAAGTAATGTTTAAACAGCAAAGTTAATAGAAAAATGACATCGTTTAGGGGTTAATTTGTTAACCATTTGGTATGTAGGCTTGAGCGTCTCAAACGAGCTAGGTTTTCAGCAAATGTAGAAACTTTTCCATTGGAAGAAGACACGTGGGAGTACCATAGAATCTCTCGCAATTATTCGAATCTCAGTTTGGCAATGCTATTAAAAAATGTCTGCCGTTCCTCCGTATAATAAACACCTTTTCGTCAACACGTCTGTTATGCTCAGAAATATAATTATTAAAGTATCGTTCAGCTAACAAACGCCTCGCTATTTTTAATATTCCATTTTCTATACGATTTTTCTAATCGCCCATTCAATCAGCTTTTCGCTCTTTTAATTGCACGGAGATAAAGTCGACAACGGAAAGGGTTGCATGCACGCGCCCTTCTAAATCTATTTTCCTTAATAATAATTCCGATAATATCCATCCCTGCTCGGTGTTTTGCATAAAATAAAGCAGTCGTCCAAGATTGTTCCGCACGTCAGGAACAACAACGTAACTAATATTTCCGTCATACTAAATACGAATTCAATTAAGTGAATCAGGTCGGACGAACGATAAATTGCAGCGCGATGCATCCAGTTCTTTCGAATGACAACATTTCCGATCTTATTTACAGCCTATTATCAGCAATAGTCTTTGTACTGTATTCCCAACGGAATCGCCATAATTCATTGTCGTAACAATAGCATAAACACCGGAATGCCGGAGGACCCATACGTGGACAGCGTTGCAGTGAACCTTGTTGCATCTTTCAAGTCAAACAGTTAACGATATATCGGATTATCATTCTCCAGCAGGATTCTGCTTCCCATTGTCATCTGATTACGAAACGGCGCACGCGTTTCTCTCAGAATCTCATTATTCTAACGATTGAGATATCGTTGGACGGAACAGATTATTGAATCATTATTTTGAGCAGAGAGTACAGGAATCGGTTCGGCTCCCTGGCCAATCGACGCACAACAGAAACGAAACGATAACGTCGAACTTGTTGGTTCGGCGACTACTATAGTCGAACGGCGAAACAGCCACGAACGTTTCGGCTCGCGTCGTGCTCGGGTCTCTTTCGTCGCGAACATAATCACTCGCGTGGTCTCTATCGATTAAACATTAACGGCGAGAGACCTTCTTACAACTTCCTACCTAAATACACTTAGCATATATCCTCGGAACATAGATAAACCAGTTAAAAACATTGTATATGTTCCTATCTACTTATACACAATATATAGATATAATGTTTGTATATCATAACCATATTAATAATATTAATTACGTATATATATACATATATATATTTATATTTATATATAGATATATATGTATATATACGATTGGAGTAAATAATTATTAATTAATCCTTATGCATATATCACATCTGATCGTTCAGTCAGTATAGGAAGACCCTCGCCTCGTCACCAACACACGCAAACCCGCTTAAAACGTCATTCCTCTGGTTTCGCTTTTTAACCCGTCGAATTTTGTCCCGCGTTCGCCCGGAATTCTTCTCTCACGGGATCCTACGTGAAACCAACGAAATTGTCGTATCTATTCCTCTAACTGTCCCACCCCATCCCACTTCCTACGGTGCATACTTCATTATTGTTTACACCTACGCTCGCTCTCCCTTCCGCTCCCTCTCTTCCGATTCGTTTATGTTAATCCGACAGTTAAACAGACATCTAATCTTTTGTTTGCTGTCGTTTTTTTTTCTTTTTTGTAAAAACCTGAAGTCGCCATCGAATATTAATATGATACACTTATTACGTATTCATAATATAAATATAGGAACATTCATTAAATATATTTCCGTGTACGCTGGGTGCCGTGCGACGTGTGGGAGCAGATCTGGCGGTCGGTTCGCCAGATCGAAACTCGAACAGCAGTTCGTGGAAACGAATGTCCCGTTTGTTTTTGCTTAATTCATTTCGGTAAAGCGTTTTTAATCAGAGATCGATATTTTACGCGGAGTTTTTCTATGTTTTCTGTCTCTTCTATCTTTTCTGCCCCTTCCATCTCTTTATTTTTTAAGAATTTGTCATTTTCGTCCAGAGATTACTTAATTATTCACTAAATTCGATTTTCGAAGTTGCATTTGTAACTGTTATAGGCTCGTATTAATTTTGCTAAAATTGATAGATGGAACGCTTATTGGAATTATCAGAAGCATGACTATATTCCTAATTAACTTCTGTTCCTTATAATTGACTCGAAGAAGCTGCATTTTGCATGGATGCATTTTGTATATATGCGATATAGTTAGTTCCACTGGTCTTCGTTCTCTCGATAATCTAAACATAAATGTTAATCTTAAATCGAAAGAAAATTTGCTTCATCTGTTATCAAAAACTGAGAATGCAAATAGTTGGAGACATGCGAAAAACGAAAGTTGCTTTTTATTTGTCTAGAAAACCTAATTAGTGTAATTTCATAATATGAAATAACAAATGCAGTGTGCAAATTCCGGTGAACCTATTCGAAAGTTTATTAATTTAGAATTAATTATTATCCAATTGTCAAAGACAGTACGTGCAGTACAGCAGTATTATATCCCCAATTATATGTTTCAGCGAAAAATAAATAATGCTTATGCAAAATCAAACACGTTGCATCTCGAAGCAAAGCAGAACAGGGCAATGCGTTAATACGAATTTCTTTTTACACTTTCGATGCGTCGAAGCGATCTCTAAATCTTGTCCCAAACGTCACAGTACACCCTGTATACACACATACTTATATATATATGTATATATACATATATACACACATATATATATAATATTATCATCGCTGTCATCATATATATATATATTTATATATTAGAATTTGTGTATATATATTACTTGGTGTTGTATAAGTAGCTATAATTCTTTTTAAACGTAGTTTAAAATGCCCAATACGTTCCATAACGCCTGGCCATACCTTTAGCCTCTCAAGGTTCGAACGCAGCAGACAATTACGAGCGAATCGTCTCCATCATATCGCGGCAAATCTATCTACGATCCGCCCGAACTGCCGGATATCTCGGATATTCAACGGACGTTGTTTGTCGGGACAGGAAAGCTTTGTTCATGGGGATGAAGAAGAAGAAGAACCATAGACGATTACAGTCTATGCGTTCTTAAATATTCGCCTATAAATAAAAATTTCTCACGTTCGCCGAGAACGTGCAATAAATGGACTGCGGATCTTTCTGCAAAATGAAAATTCTCATCATCGATCCTAAGACGCTATTGTTTTCGTTAATAATTCCGTTAATAATATTTTCAGATTGAACGATCCGCTATTCTGTATTAAATTATTAATCTTTGTCAGGAAAATGCGTAAAATCCACAGTCTGTTAATGAGATATAAATTGTCCAAATCTTAACACATTTACGTCGGGTTACCCTTATTTCAAGTCAGGGTGAAAACGTTTCACCCTAACCGATGCGGATGCGTTAAGATCAACCGAGCTTCGTCGAATAGATTTTGCAACGAATTTCGAACGAATATCGCGAACGCAGATATCGAAGATATCGAACGGAGAAAGAAACGCGTATCGCCGATTCAGAGAATAACGAACGAAAGCATTTTATTGCCAGGGTTCTTGTTTGAGACGTCGGAACTGTCTGCGCTGCCAGTATTCGCAGTATGGCGCACCGACGGGCGGCTATGTACACGAAAAGCCAATAATGCATCATCAATGGTGTGCATCGCAGTGAACATGTTAATTATCGACACCGCTACTTAATACGACACAAACATTAACGCTTACGGTGTACGGCTTGTCAGACTGCCGTAGTGCGTGATATTAAACGCGACGCGACTCGCGACGCCGAGCGTTTCAGGATAAATATTTAAGCCTTGCAACTTAGGTGGTTTGCGTAACACAATTTCAATTCTCACGCGTGCATTTCTGCGACGTTGTCGGCGGATTTTTCGGAAGTTTCGGATCTCGGAATTGACGGCTCTATGCTATATCGACGGAGAAAGGATCTAATTTTGAAATGAATATTTCGAGAGTAAAGTATCCGAGCTAAGCTGAAATGGAAAGGAGGCCGAGAATAAATAAATTTTTCTTTTAAATAGTTTGAGAAAATTATATAATTTCTCGTATGCTCGCAAGATACGATATCGAAAACAGTTTACGTCTGTTATAAAAAAATCCTAAATACCTTCCAGCCTGCTAGACCGGAAGCACCCCTTAAAAAAGATCGACAAATTTCGGCGTGAACTGAAAGGACGTTTGAGCAACGAGCCGGATCAAAGGAAATGATCGCAGCGGGGGAAACACCGCGAGGCGCAGCGCAGATTCAAAAGACCGAAGAACCAGTTAAGTTTCTAGAGCGAAGGCTCATAGTCTATCGGACATCAATTTCCAACAGCGGAACAACGGGTGCATCGTGCATTATTCCATCCGGTGCACGTGAAATTGCTCGGCTCGTGGTGCCGAGAGAGAGAGCGAGAGAGCGCGCGAGAGAGAGAGTCTGTGTTCCCATCGAACGGACGTTCCCTTCCGCAGGCCACGTGACAGACGGACTGCACGCTTCTGTAGCCACGTACACGTACGTGCACGCATATATCCGTGAATACATATGTATCGGTAAGTGTATCACTCGCAGGTAAAATATAAAAAAATATTACACGCGGATATATCGGAAAAGCGCGCGCGCGCGCGCGTGCTTCGGAGAAGAAAGTTAGGCTCGCGACGTTGCCGATCCGCCTAGCGTTCGCGCGCGCGAGCATGCGGAAAACCGTGGCCGGCCGTGCACACGTGCAACGCGAAAGTAATTCCTTTGTGCCGGGGCACAATCGCGTTGAATATATTATGCCGTGCACATTTCGGAGGTACGTTTTACTGACTTCGATTGAAAGACGACTGGGTATCACGCGACCTAACGTGATGCGGAGTCACACACTCGCCACCCCCCTCGCTCGCTTCACGTACACACTTACACCCTTACTGATTCTCCTCTCTCTCTTTCCCTGTCCCTCTCTCTCTCTCTCTCTCTCTCTCTCTCTCTCTTTCTCTCTCTTTCTCTCTGCGTCAGACACTGTCCCGTTCTCCGTTTCCCTCGACCGACTGCGCACACACGGGCACATGATGCACCGTCACCGATTAATTGATTCCTGGAATCCGACGTAAGTTTGGACGCGGTTAAAACGAGGACCCGTTGCATTATTTCTCGATATCGACGCGCCACCACCGACCCCCGACGAAACGGAGATCGACCGGTTGTGGGTCACTGAGAAGACTTCGTCTATTCTTGCAGACTTGTGACCCCTTTTTCGCGAACCCCTGTGCAACATTTAAATTTTCTTGGCTGTTGCGTTGTCACTGGTTTCTTCCGCGAACCAGTTTTGCTCTGGTTGTAATTAGACGGCGGATTTTAAGCGTTCATTTCAACGTCTCACAGTGTAGATCAATTTGGAAACTGGATTTGAACGTGTTTTGTCGGTCATGCCGGAGGTTCTAAAATTATTTCAAAATGCCTGTTTGCGAATATGTTTTGCTAAGATTTTAACGGAGATCGTATTACGAATTCACTTGTTGTGGCGCTAAATTTTTCATTAAAATAGAAACATTAAAATTTGTCATTTATCAGAAAAATGAGTCGGTGCAATTTCGCGTAGCATAATGCGACGGTATTGAATATTAATTGCAGCTAATTAAAAAAGCATTGAAAGAAGACGGAAATTTCGTTTCAACTTCGACAGTCGATGCAAATAATTTTTATTCCGCATAAAAATCCGCTGTTTAATCCTCACACACAGCGAAAGAGTTGATTAATTCAAATTATTGACAGAATTTTTTCAGAGTTAGGATTAATAGTATAATTTTTGACATGAACGCATGAAATCCGCAGTCTAGTAACAACTATAGCAACCGAAAAATTCTCAAGGTGCGTCTTGCAATTATTAAATACTTAATTTCCATTTCATCGCTGCTCTGATTCGGTACGAAAAATAATACGAAAACTATCGTGTACTTGTCTTACACTTCACTCATCTAAAAAATTTGGCACTTTAAAAGTTGTCGAAATGAACGTCCATCATCGAAACAACGACTTCGTTGGAATTGTTATCAAGGATCGAATAAATCGTGGTCCTCTGTATTTAAATGTGTAAAACGTTCCGTAGCAAAGTAAACTGTCCAGAAACGAAAACCGCGTTGTTCCACTGCATAATTAGCAGCGGCTGCTAAATTGGACACTTGCCGGCGAACGTCAATCGTAAACGTCCGCGAAATTATCGATAAAATATTTACAAATCGCTTTCGCGTACAACCTTCCCTTACCTACGCTGGCTCCCCCTGTTAGCCCTAATCTCTTTACGCAACTCGTACAAGCGTTTCGCTAGATGAGATCTCAAGTAATCGATAGTCATCGACAAGGCATCGAACAATATCCAAAATCTTCGTATTTCTCCCGAGTGCTTGAACTATCGTTTAAAACTAACGAACCCTCTGCATCGAACCAAAACGAAATATACACAGCAGTAGTATAACACCGTATCAGAAAAATCTGAACTATTCATGGACGAAATATACGAGTAGTTTCTCTGCAACCGTGCCCACTATCGCGAATTGAAAACCTTCGGTTTAATAACAGTAAAACTCGTTTAATAACTTCAAGGAACATGGCGGCGTTTTCACTGAAATTCTACGCGATAAAACAAGGAATGCCAAGCGAATGATTCGTCCGTACGCGGCACCTGTTTTTTCATCCAGTTTCCGCGAGGAGATCTCGCGATTCCATTGGACAAATTTCCCTCTGATACGAGAGTTCCGCGGAGCATAATCACAGAAAAGCTATCGGAAGAATCTTTTCTTTTTAGCCAGTTTCCTGGCTGTTTCAGAAATTCGCCAAGTTGAACAAATCGCGATCATGATTGCCACAGTTCGGCTGCGCTATCTTCGCGAGCAGCCATCGACTTTTGGCTGACAGAATTTTGCGTCTATCTAAGTATCCTGTACAATAGTAAACATCGTATTGCACGTCGGCGATGTAACAAGTGAAAGGAAATATTCTTTAATAAAAATCTGCTATTCGTCTATCGTTACGATCTGTACAGATTAATTGAGAAATATCGTCGCGATTATCGGTAACAGTCTACACCATTGGAATCACCCTCGCTGATTGTTCGCGTAAAGACATTCCTCCTCCGGTGTATTTATTTATCGGCTATCGCTTGATCACAGTAAACGAAATCCTTTATCCTGCGGTGGACAATAAAAGTTAAAACACGAGTCTGCACTAAAATATCACAAGTTAGAATGGCTGTTATAAAATATTATCACTGTTGCTGTCGTTATCACTAGTTCGTATATTCTATATAGGAAAAATATATCGTTAAGCGTCGATCGATGTCTGCGGTACGATGTAACGTAAGTAGCCGGAAGGATCGCCTCGGTTCAACAGGGACGAGCAATTGGTCTGCAAGCTTGATGTTCCCCGAAATCGAATCTCAAAGCGAAAAACGCGGTGCTCGGAGGTGTTTAGCAAAATTAGATTTCTGGCTCGACGAAGATCTCTCGTCCGGCGAAAGTATATTTCCGAAACAGGAATCAACGGAACGCGACTTTGAAACGAATTCTACGATAATTGCGCTTCGCTACTTTCATCTCATAAAATCTCGATTCAGTGTTCGTTGTGAAACGTCTCGAATTCGACGCGCGATCTAGGGATTTCGACGAGGCGCGCGTCCGAACGCGGATCCCGCGATCGGCTAGTCGTAGAAGACGAACGAATATGTTACATTATTTCTTGAACGCAATCGCCGTTCTCCCTCGCATTATGTACATTTGGTTCGTTTCGATCGGTGACCGTGCAACGAATTTGCAATAGCGACTCTGCACCGATTCGCGAAAACTAAACACGTTGCGTCGACGGTGAACTTCACGGCCGGTCCCCGGTAAACGCGCGGGAACCACGCCGTTTATTCTGGGCATTGGTCGCGTCGATTTCAACGTTCGTTAATATTTATCCGTAAATATGTATTGAGACATCACTTAAAGTGTTAATATTTCCGCGATAGGAACTGTAACACATCATTGCTGATTCGAAAGTGTCAATAGAATGAAAAGGGGACGTAAACGATGTAAGTGAATATAAAAAATATATTTTTCAAATATTATGATTAAACTGACCTAACTCGGCTATTTGTTGCCTCAGCTGAATAGTCTAACTATACTGAATATATATCTCGTCTTACACCGATATCACAGATTAGAAAATATTTTTACAAGAAAGGGAGCATCGTTAGTTGCAATTACCAGGGCCGCGCGAATACCCCGCGGAGCCCCGCCTTCGGATAACAATCGCTTCAACGTGACTCACCGATGCGAACAGTTTCGGAAACATCTGTTGGCCAAGTATAAGTGTGTTTAGGTTAAAAATTGCGATGCTTTTGTATCGATCGAATCTATTAAAAAGATGCTCGAAACGGAAAGGAAAATATTGTTTAAAGCTTTCCCGAAGATAGTCGCAATTAACTATATACAAATTAACCTAAATGTTACTTTTCGTTGAAATACTATGGACGCGTTTCAATCGTTATATCTTTTATAAAATTTTGCAACTCTTTCTCCTTAGAATTTGTTACTTGAGCAGCCTATTTGTCGCTCAAGAATAACTCGAGTAACAAAGATTGGCTCTTGTCAACTAAGAAAACTTGCCGTTCCTTCAAGGTAACCATCTGTTTCGTCACGAACTGAAAAACAATGCATTTTTCTGTATCGGGTGGTATAATTGTCGCGTCGCGACTAACAATGGTCTTTCTCTTAAAAAGAAACTATACACGTACGTATATACATAATATATACAAATCGAACTAATTATTATTTCTAATTCAAGACAAGCAGCGCGTCTTCAACCCCAAGTAATGGAACCCCAGAAGAAGTCACAATCTCTGCACCGAGTTCCTTCCGATTTACAGGTTATAAGAGATTTCTGTTTAACGTGGCTTCATAAACAATCACATCTACGAACCTCTTCTTCGCCCGTTCATCGTTTCACGGAAATTACGCGCGGCGAGCATGTGTACAATGAAGTTCATTTTGTCAATGTATAACACGTTGTTGCGTTTATCTTGCAACTGCGTCTTCCTTTTGCATTGTAAATTCGATCTGTGATTACTAGACTGCGGATTCGTATGCAAATTGCCAAGACAGAATCGTTGCATAATGTTCGACTTGTTAAAATTATGTGTAAACAGATAAATTTTCATTCAGCTTTAGTTTTTTAAAATCGACCAGAGGAATTTCCATTTTATATTAACAATCCACAGTCTTATTGCAACAATGCGCAGATCGATAAATCAGGAAAAAGTCGCAATTGCAATAATTTAACCCCTTCTCCGGTGTCGGACTCGTCGAACGAAATAAAATTCTTTTTATTAATATTTAAGGATCGAAGTAAATATATAAATATGGAATTTAGTTTTCTTCTCGTTAAGGACATTATTAGTACTGGCATTGAATGCGTTGTGTATTGCACTTGAATATTGCAGGATTTTTATTGCAAAATGGGCTCATTCTGGGGAAATATGGTACATATAATAATTGTATACTAACTATAATTATTGTATATATAATATTTCCCCAAAAATCAGCTTCATAATTTTAGCATTTGCAAAATAAAGAACACTTCGCCAGAACTGATTATTCTAGTGTTCAATTTGAAAAGCTACCAATTATTGCACGGTCAAAAATCCTACGGTAAAGGGTTAAACGTATTTTACCTTGACAAAAGTAGTCCTCCGTTTTCATGCTGGCCACTGTGATACGATCCAGATTAGTAGTCCCATCGGTAACTATAAACAACTAGGGTAGTAGATCTGTGTGCTCCGACCAATTGCTGCGCCTTTACTCGTTTCCCAGCACAAGTAACATAAACTTCATTGAGTAATTAATTACCCCTAAAAACAAAGAAAAGGCACAGCAATTGGTCGGCGCACAGTAACCGGCTCCACGACCCTCCTCGACCGTATAAGAATCATCACCGAGTCGCATCACGAAGCTCTCGCAGCGTGGCGACAGCAGCGTTGTTAATTCGGTCGGTCTGGCGTCGGCAAGAAATGCAAAAATCCAGAGAAGGTATCCGTGTACCTAGGAAACAATCGTAAGATCCGGGAGCACGGGTTCGGGCGGGTTCCGAAGCAGCCAATCGTGGTGGCGAGCCCTCGCGTACACGAGTCGGAGCAGGAAACGTCAAGCGCAGTCGGTCTTTCGGTGACAGAACGATTTGCAGCTTCCCTCGACCGTCCATAACGTAGTAAATTTCGCGTGCGGTGGAAATGGAACGGCAGTGGGCGGACGGTGGTCGGCATTATAAAAGCTAACAGAGGCATCAGGCGTCATGGAACTATTTTTCTTAATCCTTGGATCGCTTAATCGCGAGATCGCGCGCAAGACGGACGACGAAACGGGTTTCCGCGTCGACACCGACGTTTCGAGCCGGACGGAGCCCGGCGTAAATTAAAAAGTCTCGTCTCGTTCCGTCTCTGCCCCCAGTGCTCCCCCTGGCTCCCATCTTCCTTCTCCCTACGGCACGTGAACGCGTGTTACACCGTTTCCCCGGGTGTTCGTTTCTTCGAAACTCGTTGACATTCGTTGGACATGTTCTCGGTTTATTAGTTACGTTTTTTTTCGTCGTTTCCACCGATTTTCTCGTTTTATCCTTCCGGATTACCTGGAAAACCATCGCCTCCCCTCCCGGCCTCCGCCGGCCGGGAGCGACTCGCTCGTTCGGGGACGAGCCTACGCGTTGACGGTTCAAACTTACAGCCTTAATCGACAGCACTATAAATACGGAAATTTATCGACTAAAGTGTCGCAGCGGCGAGCCGGCCAGCTCGCAAGGGAAACTTTCAATCGCCGACCTTTACGGTCGGTGCCGATGGGTCTCGGCGGAGGTTCTTCTAGTCTTTTCTTTGGCACCGTGAACCCTCCGGCCGTCGACCACCCCGTCGCTGCTTTCGGCCGGCCCAGCTGCGCTCGAGCCCTATATCTCTTAAGTAGCACCTTCGTCATTCGACTTCGTTTCACAAATGCGCGCACACACAGCAGCGAGCGCGTACCGTAATTACTAGCTAGGGACTAAACATCCTGACGGAAATCGGCGGGACTGGTTTCGTAAGGGGTTGCTTCTCTCGTCGTCCATCGCGGGCCGGTCTCGGGGGATTATCTTCGGCGCGCATGCCGCGTCAAACTCGGCCTCTGCCCGCGCGTCTACCTCGACGTAATCGCGCGCTCTCTCGGGGGGACGAGCCGAGTTTCCGCGCGGAAACTCCGCGGGGAGTTTACCTCCGCGTACAATTCGCGCGGCCGAAGTATTAGCTAGAACTTGCTCCGAAACCGCAGACGATCGGAACGCTCAACCTTTTGTGCTCTCCGCATGCCAGCTACACGGATTACGATATCGTCGTTTCGGATAACGCCGATGCTAGCTAATTGATTCCGGATCGAAAATATCCTGTCGGCTCTCTTTCGCGACCCTTAGCTGAATTATAGAAAAGCCTGGGGCAGAACCTCGATTATCCGCGCATCGATTATTTCGACGTTTCGTTCCGCGGATTATTTGGCCATTTGATTATCTAAACATCGGTTCTTCCTGTTAATTATACGCGGCTGTGTTTAGATCGGACCGCGCTTGTCGGCATATATCATTGTTAGTCGATGTTTGCGCGGAACGCGAATATATCGGAATTGAGACGAGATGTGTAGCACTGGCTCGATTAGGTTCGAGGGAGATGGTGGCTGAAATGGCAACGTTTTACGGGTTGGAAAATCAATGTTTTGTAACGTTGGTGAAAGAGAATAGTGAATTCTTAATGCATGAGAATGTTTAACATGACAAGTAAAAAGTAAGTTAATGATTCTATCAGGTCATTATGTATGAAACGCATGGTTTACTGTATACTTTTACTGTGAAATCAATGTATTTTATTCTTAATGACTCGCTAGTTATTATAACTAATCTATAGTAGTTTACTCATTTATTTATTTATTCATTTGAACAGATGTCTTTCGATGCTGTGTACTTATGGGGTTCTTTCTCGTATAATGAATAAATAAATGAATAAGTACGTCATTTACAATAACTAACGAGTTGTAATCGTTGAACACTGATCAGATTGCTCCTGTCCAAGTACCAGGGTGTATATGGTGTAATGAAAGTGATGTGACAGGGGTGGGGGTCGAAGACGACAAAATGATAAATTATGGAGAAATTATCGAAAAAGATTCCCACTGATAACATCGAAGTTCGTCAGGTGATAAAAATACAATTTACCATTTCAGGAAGAATCACAGGTATAGATCATCATAGAGGTACTACCTATTGAAATGGTACTGAGAATAGTTATATATAATATAATATATATAATAATTGAAATTCTACTTAAGAAAAATGGTTCCAATGGTTGGTAAAAGCCGATCGAAAACAGAGATCGGTCGCGGAACGCGACCGAAGCCGACAGAATGATTTCGCTAAAAATACGCGGCACGCGCCGAGCGCGGATAGAAACGAATGAAATAATTGCGAGTGTAAAAATTGTCGCTTTAAATAACGCGGAACGCCGAGCCGAGTAATTAACGTCGAACCGGCAGGCTCGGACGTTGTCCTGCACCGAGGTTTAAACAACGCGGCGGCAAATCGAGCGCGAACGGTTGAAACGAAACAGGAGCTTGTTCTCTCGTCGGTTTCGAGGAAGAATCGCGGGATCGCGAAACGAGGAAACAGCGTACAAGAATAAAATATCTCGGTCGGAAGTCCGTCGCGGCTGTCGTCCCGAGATCGCGCCGCAACGTCGTCACCGGTTCCATTTCGAGTCGGAGGTTCCGTCGACGGCGTCACCGGTCGCATTTCGAACGAAACGAGTCGTCGAGACCGAACTGGACCTCGCGTCTTCGCCGATAATCGAACAAGACTCCGCTGACTCCGTGAAGAAGGCTGAACGATCGCGCAGCTCGACGGCGGACCGGCGCAAGCTATGCGGTTAAAACTTTCACGAAAGTAAACGAGACTTGGCACTGGGACGGCACGTTTGCAACAATTATCGCTTGTAGGTCTCACATCACTTATCCTTATTTAATCGCTATTTTAGAAGACGGAATAACGCGCCGGTCGACGCGCCGCCGGTCCAGGGGATCGATCAGCCGACATGATTCGCCGCGAAACGTCACCGTGGATCCGCGCGAGATTCCTAAATAATTCAAAACGCGGCGAGACTGTCGGGAACACGCGATGACGCTCGCCAATTTTAAACAAAACTTGCGGGGCCGTCTTCGAAAAATATGACGTTTGCTTTGGAATCAACCTTTTACGCTATCTTTATCATTAATTATTGAAGACCTTGCTGAAGGAAATGAATGAATTTGTTGGAAATTGCGAAAGAAATTTCTGGAAAATCTGTAGAAATTCAGTGTTATAAATATACGTTAACACGAAGTCAGAATAGTTGCTTAATGACAGAAGAATAGGACAATAAATACAGTTAGTTTAAGTCGAGGGTTAATCCATTTCCTTATGAAACTTCTATTTTTGCATTATGAGGAAGTCATGATCGCCTAACTTCTTTCTTGTGAAACAAGTGTCAATCTAGGTATATCAACATCATTTTCATCTCCATTAATTGTCACGTGCATCATCGTATTATCGTAATTTTAAATAATTCTGCTCTATCTGAAAGAAATTTATTAATTTCCTTCGAAATAGCGAGTTTCCTATTACTCGAGATAATTTAGAATAAAAATTAAATTGTCGTCGAATAATTGATTAACAAATCCACAATCGTTGATCTTTGATTTTTCATTAAGAAATTGCCACTAGGTGCAATGTTAATTTCCTTGATATACCTAAATTATACTATGGTAAACTTTGCAGCAGCATCGTGGAAATGAACGTAAGCAGTGTTATAAATATTTAAATCGAATATTAAGATTTTAATTACCGTTCAACTTTGCCACCCACGTGCTTAAATATTCTCTCTCGAGGACTTTGACTTCGGAGAAATCCGATGAAGTTCAACTTTAACAACTTCTTTATGATACAGAAATCCAAATTTCAGTTGACACTTATTTTTCACTTCGGTGTAATCGCTTCGCGCGAGAATACGTTGAAATGGAACTGATCAACCCTCGGCGTTGTTAAAAAATAATAAATGGACATGCAAGGGGATGGAAGAATTCTTTTGATACCGAAGAAGCGTCTTGATATTAACAATTTTTGTATCGTATGTAGTTTTATATTTGAACAAAATACCTTTTAGACTCATTAGTTTCATTAAAATCTTCTTCTTTAAACAATAATTTTAATTTGAAAAAACAATTCTAATTTCAAGTAATAATCTTAGATGAAAACAAGTACATCCCCACTATCTATCATCGATTTCAACCCCTCGCGCTGTAATACCTATTTTAAATCGAAATCGAACGTCAATTTCCGTCGGCAATATTTAACAATTTCAACAAACAAAGACGTACAACAAATACAAACGTTCTCCCTGACACTTACTCCACTAATTAATTAAAGAACTAGTGCCAGACAAGATATCAGCGAGAGAAATCATAGCGCAAGGGGTTGAAAGGACGATCTAGAAAACTATCCCCGCAGACATGTGACAAACTAAAAACCAAAACAATGTAAAATCAGTGAGATCGTACACTACACTAAAAAAGTACGTATCTTGGCCGAAAGCATTCTTCCAAGAGTCCCCAAGATATTCCGTACAGCATACGCGCCACCTGGGACCATGGAGGCTGGTTGCATCGACGCGAACGATGGCCAATAACAAAATGTGTCAAATATTTCCGTAAGAACAACGCGGCCCCAAAGTTTCATTAAATTCGGCGAGTGTCACGTCGGCATGTTTCCTCGTCAGGCTCACGCGCTCGTAAGCTCGAGCCGGGGCGACCGGAAGTTATCGATCGGTCTCGGATCGCGATCCCGTGGTTCGACGTGGAATGAGGAACGAGCAGACGAGGAGGGGTGGACGTGCTTGTCGGCGATCCTGCGGATTTCGACGGGTCTGGGACGAGGGCGAGAGAGAGACAGGGAACGCAATCGCTTACGAAACCAGTCCCAAGAGAATGAGCCGGCACTCTCGTTCTGCGCTCGCGCATTTACTGGACAATGTATCATTATCGCGTCCGTGTGCATTGTATGTATATATATATATTATATTATATATACGTTCACACGCGCCGGGGTTATACATACATACATACACTCACATATGTATATATACACGTGCAGACAGCAGAACGTGGACAGTAAATAAGAAGGAGGCTCGAAGGACCGTATAGACCGTGCGACAAGACGCTACTTCGCGGCTCCCGGCGAGACACAACTGAAATCGCTTTGTTTTCCGTGGACTCTTTAACCCGGCTCTCGTATCGCAGCAACGAAAATAGACGCTTTATTGCTCTGTCGCGTTAAAAAGGGTACGGGGGTTCGAAGGCACCGGCGACGCTCCCCAATGGACGGCGCCGCCATGGACGACTTGTCCTCCGTTTGATAGCAACGTCGGATGCGTCGGTCTACGCCTTTCTCGAGGAAGTCGGTTCAACCCCTAGTGCCCCGCTGCATCCCTTCCCGGGGAGAAACGCGTTCGCCGCTCGACAATTTTCTCCTGCGGCTAACGCTTCGTTCGCCTCAGCGAGCAGTTCACTCGACGATCACACCGCCATTGTCTTTTACTAATTCCTCACGCTCTTTTTGATGCAAACGATAAATAGTTTTATAATATTCATTGGCGTAAATTGCGTGTATCGTTTGTCGGATTTTATTCGTCTAGTCTTGTACCGTTTCGTAAGTCTTTTTAAAGATTACAGAACCACTGAGATTAGCGCATTGTTAGTGCACGTTATTATTAATGTTTGTACAATTGCTGTTTCTATTTTTCTTGTTTAATTCTGTCGCCACGAGGTATCGTGTTCTTTGTATCACTGTATCGTTCTTCAGTAACCAGAGGGGTTGTTCTTTATGTTTTCTAGATCTTGTCGGCGCTCTGCGCACTTTCAACCCTCTGACTGGATTTAAAGATGGCTGCAGTGGACGAGATAAACTTTCGACAGATTTGCTTCGCTGTGGCTCTCATCGACGCGTGCAGTTTTTGCAAGACATTTTTAGGTAAGTTTTCTGTTCATTTCAATTTGACTGTCCGGGAGATTCTGCGATTTTCGAGGTCTTCGTGCAGTAGTCTCGACTACTGTTTTGCAAATAAGCAAAGGAGCTTTTATGAAAGTGAACAAAATGGTGATTATCGCGTTCGGCGATGTTCTGTATCGTTTGCATGTCGCGTCCTTTAACCCTGAAAACGGCAGAACTTTCCGGATGATCCGATAAAAAGTTCGTACATTTCGCGAACGTGGCATTTTAGTTGAAAATGGACTGATTGTGGAAATATGACGACGTCTTTTGTGTTTTCTTAATTGGAGATATAAACAGTTAAATTATTGTAACCAATCGCGATATTGTAATAACAAGTTTCATATTCCTATTTCTTTAAAATAAAAGTAAAATATCGTCAATTCCTTCAATCCGTCTTGTTATTATTAATATATGTCCATGGAATGATCTCTTTTGTTCTCTGTACCAGTTATTGTCAATGTTCAATGTACA
>CM052151.1:4989088-5098700 GCA_028455555.1 Augochlorella aurata | reverse complement strand
CCGGATTGTCGCTCGTCGCGTCCGCAGACTAATAGCGCGTTGCGTTTCCTAATCCGCACGTTTCTCTTGTTCTCCGTGCTTTGCTTTCCGCGCTGCTTTTCGGCGTGGAGACGACAGAACCGTGGGAGTCGCGAGTAGAACGGACGCCGGAGAGACGCGCGAAGCTTTTCCGGAGCAGCAGCGTTCTCGTTCGCCTCCGATCGTTTCCGTCGGACGCGTCGTCGATCGGCCAGCCTCGCTCGGCCGAGATCGTCGAACGGATCCTCGCCGATCGAGACGCGATCTCGCCTCGGGCGACCGTTCGTGGCTGAGTAAATCGCGGAAACGAGACGCACCGGTGTTCGGACGCGATACTGTGCTCGCCGCGGCACGGAGATCGCGCTTCGATACTTCGTATACGTGTCCTATCGCGACACATAGTATCTGAGATCAGCAAAGTCGGGCTAGAGAGTTCCGAGTATCACGCGATATTCCGCGGATACTGGGTGCTCGCGAAATAGCCGAACGATGGGAACTGCGCCGACCGGGATCGAGCCTCTTTGGAATGCAGTCGGAAACGTGATGCGACGCTGTAAATGGCAACTCGCGGGTGGCAATTTTTGGAGAAATCAATTTGTCTAGGGAGTCCATATTAGAACGATGTATTTTTAGAAAGGGTCAGTGTTAATTGGTCGAATTGTATATGGTTATAGTCTGGCTTTCGAAAGAAGATCCCTGAGATATGCGCATCGAATGTATGACGTAGGGGAGCAAGTTACTGTGGGAGACCAGTCGCTGAGTTTCTCGTTTACCGTCAGGCATAGTTAATTTTATATTTATCGAATAAGACGTATTAATTTTTGTTATTGAAATATAAACGAAACGAAGGAATAACAAGATATAATATGCCTTATTCGGTAAATGTAAAGTTAATTATGCGCAGTTTCACGAGGATTTCTCTAGAACTGACCGACTAATAAAACGCTAAATTAAAAAATAATAATTTATATTTCCATAGAAGTAATTTTGAAAGCTATTAGTTTGGTAAATTGTTTTTTGGAATATCGTCTTTATACTTCTTTACGAAAAGATATTTCCACTTGATAAAAATTAGGTGAGGGGTATTTAATAAAACGCTAAATTAAAAAATAATAATTTATATTTCCATAGAAGTAATTTTGAAAGCTACTAGTTTGGTAAATTGTTTTTTGGAATATCGTCTTTATACTTTTTTACGAAAAGATATTTCCACTTGATAAAAATTAGGTGAGGGGTATGTGTTGCCGATTCAATTGTTTTCTCGTCTTTCAGAAAAGTTGGAAAATTTCTATGACAACTGTTTTCAAGTATTCTTGATATAAAACAGCAGGATTGTACTTGTTATTGAGAGATGTTCACTGCAACTTATTTTAGCAGATTTATGCTGGTTTGCTGCGTCTGTGAGTCAGATTAGGAATTTTTGCTGAGATAAGAAATACTTTGGTTCTAGAAGAATATAAACGCATGTATAAATTAATTTATTTTTAGACGATAACGCGAATCTTTTTAGACGTTACATAAGCAGCATTCTAAACAGAGACTAAAGATTTCTTAATTACCGTTTCCTCCGATATTCAACGAACAAATATTACACTTGAAATTGTAGAGCGACTATTTCAATCGTTGCAAAAGTGACGTCATTTTAATCAGCAAATCCTATCTAAATATAATAAAATAAAATTTGCAATTGATCGTAACGCATCAACAACACATACAAAGTACAATTTTAGATTCCCTAAACGATCTGAATTTCAATCAAAAGGCCTACGTTTCTGCACGCGTAAATGCAATATCAAATTGCGTTTCTATGCTTTTCAACGCGAACAAACGCGAATAAAACTATAATACAACAGCAACATTATAACATTTCCTATCGCCTCCGTGTTTTCTCGGCGAATAACGCGCGATCAGCGAGATCAGATCGGTCTCCGCTCAATGATTCATTTTTAACGATTCCCTACTGCGTGTTCTATCCCGAAAGAAAACAAGTTTCCCGATAACAATTTATCTCAACAGCTACGCTTCCGAGTATGCAATACGACACGGAAACTTTCGCAACGAATTTTAATCGAGGAGCGAACAATAATACCGCAAAGACGTCGACGAAGCGCCGAGGAACGAGAAACGACGCGTTAATAACAGGTGATACCAGAATGACTGTCCGGCTCCAGCCAGTCAAGATCTCGTTTCTTGCGTCACGAGCGTCTCAGGTGGAACGATCGACGACCGCGGAAAAATTAATCAGTGTTCTCGGCAGCGTATTGACGCAAAACCGTGCGTGACATTAGTCGCGTTATTCCCACGTTTCGGGAAACGTTTCAGCGAGAAGAACTCGTCGACGGGCCGAGGAACGGGTTAGGACACGTACGGCCAGATAAAACGTCCAAACATCCTAACTTGTCCCCATATTCCGAATCCAGGGATCTTTGAAACTGCCGGCTCTATCGTCGTCGCATGATCTCGCATACTATGCATCGAACCTTTCTATTATCCCTTGGAAACTGTTTCGGCGAAAGTAACAGCTGCCAAAGCAAACGCGGCTTGTCCTCTGGAACGGTGCAATTAAGATAACGTTAGTCCGCTACTTCACAAGTTCCCGGTTAATTTCGAATAAGGCGACTTCCCTGCACGACACAGGCTTATCGTTACCTGCGGCGCGCAGAGTTCCTCGCGACAGAGGCGATATCGATACGATACTTATCGATCTCTAAATTGGAGACAGAATCGAATCTCGGCTGCGCCGATCGCTGCGTTCGAAGCGATCTCCGACTTTCGTAATGTTCTGCGAGGCGAAAGATAGATGCGTCGAAGATCAGCGAACACGGATGCGTCTCGCGTGAAAGAAACCTGCGCGAACGCTGGCTGGCTGGCGCGACCGAGGCAAATTAGCTACCGCTGATATTTCAACAACGTTTTTATTCTTTCTTGGTCTCTAATCTCTACAGCGTTACTCGATAATCAAGCGATCTGGACGTCAAGTGCTCGGGTGTCGTGGTGTATACTGAATTGCAGCCAGAAACGGCGGGGTTGGTTGTGGGTGGTTCGATGGGGGTGGGTGGGGGGCGTCATCGATTTTGCGACAGAGAAATTCGAGGGGGTTACGCGGGGGGGCGTCGTGTTCGCGCCGTCCACGCAAATCTGCAAAGCAAAAATCTAAAAGTCTCTGGTTGGCACACAAAACGAAACGATGTAGTATCATGTGCGGGGTGCTCCGTTGGCGGCCGTGGTCGCGCACGGCCGACGGCCGGGTCCCGCGCGGCTCGTTACAAGTATGAAAAATATCCCGGCTTGGTTAATACCGTTTAAAAAAGTTATTGCATTTGGGTTACCTATCTTGTATAGGTACACGTCTCTTTATCGTTATATTGTACAAATATTGTTGTAAGTTGGTACAAACGTTACTGTAGAAAACATAACAACTCGTAGGTTCTTCCGTCATCTTTCTCTTTTGCGTGTGTGTTATTCTCAAATTTTCAAATCGTTCGCACTACCTATCATTCTCTCCCTCTCTTTCTCTCGTTCCCTTTCTCTCTCTTCCTCTCTCTTTCTGACCTCGTCTTTCGCACATGCACACGAACACATACGCTCGATCTCTGTCGATCTCGTTCGCGCACGCTCCGTCTCTCATCATCTTCTTCCTCTTCTTCTTCTTCTTCTCCTTTTTCTTTCTCTCCTTCTTCTTCTTCTTCTTCTTCTTCTCCTATCGCTCATTGTATGTATGGAAAGCTTAGTTAAATGTTATACAATCTGTTAGTACTATGCGAGATTCCGATCTACAGGGTGGCTCTCAAGGTATCTGAACACTGCATTGCTCGTGTCGTCTCTGTATGTCTGCTCTGTCTGTCCGTGTGTTTTTGTACGTGTGTGCATACGTGTGTGTACGATCCGCGGGCTTCCGGAGCAAACGAGAAAGAACTTGGGACCGAACGTGCCGACGACCGGTCGCGGACGTTCGATATCGAAAGAAGCTTCGATATCTCGTCCGGTCTCCAGGAACGAGCAATCGACGGCGGCCCGGACGATTTTTCTCGGGCACCCTTTCGAACCAACGGTTTCCCAGCACGGGAATAGATCGAGTAAACGACCCTTCGGTTCTAAGTTGCAATGCGAAACGCTTAGGAAAGTTTCTCCACGGCGGAACAGACGCTTCCCGCTCAAAGACCGTTCGGCTTGGTTAGACAATCGATGGACAGCGAAATTCTCATCTTGATTCAAGGTATCCGCGTCCCATGAAATATTAATGAAGTACTCAGACAAAGTACTCAGACGCGGATGAAAATCGAGACGACTTTTATTGCGACGTTATTAAACTCGCGAGACGTTTTAAGTAACTTCCAGCCGAAGGGATTTACGGTTACGTCGGGCATTCGTGGATCTTGAACGAGGTGCTTACTAAGTACGGTAAAAGTGCATTCTTGCACATATTCTGCCCCCCTGCCTGCGAGTCGATAATTGCAGAAACGGATGCACGATGACTGAAATATGCGACGCCGAATGATTCCCGGTACCCTTAGCTTTCGCAACGTTCGCTTTTGAGGGAATCGGGCGACGTCGACGTTTATCGGCCTCCTCTCCTCTTACTCGTCCCGGCTGTTCTTTAAACGCTATGCCTACGCACCACGTGTGCGCCATTATTAGATAATTGTGACTTTGTCCTTGTAATTCAATAGCTTTCTGGAACCGCAACGCGAGAACCGCTCTCGATAGCAACGTTTCGAAAAGGTTCTCGAGGCTCTTTCCTTTTTCCACTGCCAATTATGGTTGCAGTTATTGTGTTTAACAACTGCATCGTCGGCTCCGATATTCATTTCTTAAATGAGAAATCGTACAAGATATGGTCATTGTTGCTCTTTTTAAATAGATAAAAATGTCATGATTAAAATCAGGAATGATCGAAAAGTTATGCGAACTCGGATTCGAATTTTCGAATTTCAACGAATTTACAGATTTAAAAAGAGCGAATTAGGGAGGAGAAATATCAGTACAAGACATTTTTGAATGATATTAGGTTAACAAACATAATAATAATAAATATAGAAATATAAAATCAGTATAAGAATGTTAATCGATGATTCTAACATTGCAGTCGGCATATAAGTCGTCTGATTTGAAAAACGTTTTGAGAAAGGATATTGCAGCAATATTTCAAAATCGGAATGCATTCTGCGCGGGAAACGGGGAGAAATCTCCCAGTGCAATTTCTGTATGGTTTCCCCTATTCATAGGGAAATTAATATCGTATCACCGAGTTTATTTCATTACAAGCGATCACGCATCGCGCGCCGTTTATACCAAACTGGTGTACGAGAATTTACTTTCGTTATTAATGAAGGCCGCGCGGATCCACCGATACGGGCCGGAATTCTATGGACTTGGTTAAATTCGATGTAGAACAATGCAGGATTCGACGTAAAATTCAGTTTCCGGCTGACCGAACGCCGTATCTCCGGTTCTCGATGCCGCGCGTCTTCGTTTGAATAAATCGCATAGTTATAAGCCCGCCTCGCGCTTAATAAGACACTTGATCTTTCTAAACAGTTTCGCGAATATTCACTGCTGCGGTCGTTTGTTACGCGCGCGATAATTGATAATGGCTATCGACGCTCTAAATCAGCTGGCCGGCAAACAAATTGCCGATAAAGTTAAATCACTCCGCGTAGCATAATTTCCTGTATTCCGGCGATCGAAATTACAACGGCAAATAATACGTTATCGGCTTCTACGTGGAAACTGGATGCTCTTGTTAAAGTCCATGTCTTTTCGTATGATACACGCGTTCATCGTAATCGGGTCAACGCGACAATTTCGAGAAAACGAGCGAGAAGCTTCTCTCCCCGGTTAGGGCCAACTTCGATCCCCCGCCAACGATAGGGAGAAAGTAAAAGAAGGGACACATAAAAAATGTCACGGATCGTTTAGCACCCTTGCGGCGAAATTCGTCGACGAGAGGCGAACCGGTTTAAAAACGCCATCAAATTATTCACGCTTACGCGTCCCTTTCGAAAGGTTACTCTCCAGAACCGGACGAAGAAAGTTGAAGGGTCAGAGCGTCGCCTGCCATTTCACGCGATGTCACGCTCCCGGCATTAAAGAATAATGAAACATTGTTTAATGTCAATGAAAACAACGTCCCCTGATATATTCTACAAATAGCCAATTGAAAATTGGAGATTGAAACGCGAAAGCGCCTACGCGTCGCATAAATTTTCAAAACCCATGTCCGAGGCAAACTATTTAGTTTATTTATAATTACGGAGACTATAAATCGTCTCTTGTTAAACGCGCGAACGCTGCTGCTCGGTCGCTATCGCACCAAAAATTGCGGAATGCTTCCGTGTTGCGTCTTTCGACCCGCCGTAGGAAGTGAAATTTGTAATCGGAGCCGAACTCGAAAGTCCGAAGAAGTCCCGGGCGCGATTGCCGAATTCCTGAGGGAGCTGGGAATCCCTTTCGCGATAAATCTCGCGGAACCGTCGGCGAACGCGCGCCTGCAGGAAGCGAAAGGCGGGAGGCAGGGGGCGGCACGGTGGTGCTCGCGATCCTTCGACAACTTTCCCAAGGTTAGGTCTAACTTTTCTCTAGGTAAAAGTCAGGACGGCGTGCATACGCGGCTATAAACCGGGTCGTCGAATGGGATAGACGTAGAGGAACGTGTCACCGGGTGACCCGCTCCGCAAACTCGGAAACGCGCGTCGCCCCGAACTGGGGTAGTAGGAACAGTCACGACGCGATGCGGCGTGATCGGTCGCGCGGGGGTGGTAGGCGTAGGCCTGACACACACACCCACCTGCCGACAGAGAGGTCCGTACACCGGCAGCCTTCGGGAGGGTTGTACGTATCGGGTCGAGGGTAGAAGCACTAACAAGCGTTCACATGTCGATACAGTCGAGGACAAAATTCGAAGGAGCTGCGAGGCCCTCCTTCGGTTACGCAACCCCGTCGCGGCGTCGCGGTGTTATGTAACGCTGCACTGACACGTTTTCTACCGCCGACGGGGCCACTCTTTCCTGCGGAGTGTGTCGAAAACTGTGATCAGGAAAAAGGACTTGTTATGGAACGCTGCTCGATTCTGATCCCCTGTTGAAACAGCAGCGCAGGTAAAAGAATACGAGATAGATACAGCATGCGAAAGTGTGTGTAAAATTCTTACTCGTAGTTTTGGACATTGTTCATTGTAAATTCGTTCACGCGAATGATGTTGCGTAACAATCAACTGTAAAAAAAAATGTTTCTTTAAGAGTGTTTCTAAAAACATACTGTTCTATATTGTAGACTTTAATTTTTCCATTGTCCTCATATGTGGAACTCGAATTGAACATAACTTAAAACAACTGGTATATATTTGTTAAATATTTGTTATAGCTGATTGTTATATAACGGTATTTACGTGAGTGAATTTATAAGGAACAGTGTTCGAAAATATGGCTAGAATTTTTACATATACTTTCGTATGCTCTGTATATTTTCTATTGTATCGTTCGCGCCACTGTTTCAAGTAAGGGCCATTATTGAGCGGTGTTTCATAATAGGTTCTAAGCCACCCCCTTACAACGCGATGTTTTAAAAACATTGCGACGCTCCTCCAGTAACGCAGTTCCCAACTTTATATACAACTGTTATACCGGTTACTAAATAAATGAATGAATAAATAATTTAATAAATAATTAAATAAATAATTAAATAAATAATTACATGAATAAATGAAATATGAAGTAAACCCTGACTAACATATACCTCGAACGACTTCTGCCAGAAAACCACTGGATTTAATTTAATACTTTTTTATCTCACGAAAGACTATTATAAAATTTGAAAAGTCAGAGTATAATACCTCTGAGAAAATCATTAAATTGCAGACTCGTCATTTTTTCTTCACTGTTACTGCCAATCATGCCGATAGTTTTACCACAAATCGCTGAGCAACGGTAAGACCGCGGAGTATACTTTTACAGAGAATTATCTGATAAGATGGAGAACAGGTAGACGCGAAACAATTAACCCAATTAACGGTGAAATAATGAACCCATTAACGGCGAACAAATTAACCCAGTTAATGTCTAATTCGTCTTTCGAGTCACGGATAATAGAATCCGTGCATTATCGTTTTAGGAACGCAGCTACTGTCGACAAGTTAATCGCGAATAACCTGACAATGAATATAAATGACACTGTACTGGAAACGTCTAATTATCCCTTACAACATAATGACCGATAGTTTATGCATTTACGACAACGGCGAGTATTTTTAATGTCACAAAGTAGAAAGATTAAAAACACTTAATAATATCGACAAATTACTTTCGACTTATTAAAATCATTACGGAAAGAATTATTTTTTTTTGCGACAGGCACTGGCAATTTATATTTCGCATGAAGATCAGTATAACTAACTATGAACGATTAAATTGCCTTTGTCATGGAAACGAACTCGATATAAACTATAATATAATATAAAAATGCTCAGACTTTCGCATAGCTGCACAATTTCACAGAATAAAAAGAACGAACATGTTTCGACGCATGAAATAATTTTTAATCCAGTTAGCAGCATTAAACGATGGAAAAGTGTCATGGACTATCGCCTACTTATCAATATCCCTATTCACGCGCGTATCAGCGATGCGAATGATTCATTTGTCGTTTGATTTATCTTTCACGCTCGAAGATCCGGATTCAGGGAATAAATTCTACGCACTCGCGGCGGTGTCCCTCTACTTCTTCTTTTCCCCGTGGAATATAGTTCTGCATTTCATGGAAACGTTTTTATCGGCCGATTCAAGAGACATCGAGAGGGATTTCAGGAATAAATGAATATTAAGATATTCTTGCGGCAACGCGAGCGTAAGAATCGATATAATCTGGCACGCGAGCATTTCGAACGTCATTTAATTATTCACACCTTCCGTCAGCGAACGCGACGCGACTAATTCGCCGGGTTTAAATTAGCCACGCGTTTAAATTATCGAGCCGTGCAACCAAAGTTCTAACTCTTTATCCTCCGCGGATATATTAAATCTGTTTTCAATATTCTGGCCCAATTCCCGCGATTCTCGCAGATTTTGATACCGCGGATCTCGATATTGCGCCGATTACGGCAACAATAAAATATTCCCGATTCGTTCCGTCGCCCCACGACGGTCCAAAGTTGACGTTTTTATCGGCCGCGGTCGAACACGACGCTCAAAAATTTTTGCGTGCAGGGCGGGAGCCTAATCTTTGTCGCGACAAGAAGCTAATAACGAATCGCAACGGCCACTTATTTTTCGCCGGCCTAATACATTGCGCTTTAATTATACGCGTCGTTGGCCGAGCAGAAAGAACGGTACATTAAAAAGTACCAATAATCGTGGGTGGCCAACGGTGGTATGTTTTCGTTCGTGCAGTCCGGCAATGAACTTTCGTAAAATCTGATCGCGTTAGTCTCGGAGCTGGCAGGATAAAAACCAAAATGAAGGAGTTCTCTCCAGCCGACTGCAAAATTTACGGCCGAAATTAACTAAGAATTAGTTTATGCTAACGTATAAATCCCCTTGTAGTTTATTTCTCACGTACCGCATAAGATCTCTGACCTAATTGCTCGAATGCCAGTCGACGTTTTTTTTCATCTACTGCAATTAAATCGAAATTTCTCCCTTCAGTAATATTTAGAAATAATTTGTAGATAGTCTGAAATTCTTTCGATCTTTCTATAGGGTTTCATCTATTGATTTTTATCATAATAAATTTTATCTATCGAGTTCTGTCTCGTCCTTTTCGAACTAGTAACTTCAAAATTGAAATCTCAGAATTTGACTTTCTTTAAACAATTTCTTTATATATGACGTTCCATGAAATAAAATTCAATATCACCCATATGTAACACTGATAGCCTATTAAATAATAAAAATTTAAAAATTAAATTAAATTAAAGTGTCACCATGCTAAACATATTTTCTATTCCTATATTTTCAATTTAGAGTAAAAGAAATTTTTCTTTCTATAGTCTGTTGCAAAAGAATATACACGTTAGTCATGAAACGCGTATCTGCTTCGAATAAAATCGCTTCTACTCGAAAACGACGATACTTAAAGAAAGAAATGGTTCTCTTATTAGCACCTTTACCCTACTCGCTGCCAAATATCGACGGCGGAAGGATTGAATTCCACGTCGAATTAAAAGAAGCGAGTGCACGTTCCGTAGATTATGTTCGGAATCCTCGGAACGAGTCTGACACGGTATCACAGACGCGAGGTATAGGTCCGCGTGGTCAGACGAGGAAAAGGTAGGTTACATTAAAAAGTACCAATAATCGGGTGGACAGCGGCGTTACGTTTTCCGTTCGTGCAGTCCCGCAATGAAGTTTCGTAAAATCTGATCACATTAGCCGTGGCTGGTGGGGGAACGGCCGAGGCTCGTCCGAGGCGAATCAACGTCCAGCAAATTTTGTCCGAGACTGTATGTAGGTCGCGTAGGTGGGAGGCTCGCGTTGTATCGGTGCACGTGTAGGCGTGCCGGCCTACGCTTAGAATTGCGCAGGTGGGCGTGACTTGGGGCGGCGCCAGGTGAATACACCCCTGACCTCGGTTCCGCAACTCCACGCGTGACTTCGAACGTATATCGGCTTTCGATTCGCCGGTCCGAGACATGCGGTAAGGTAAGAATCATCGATATTCTTCCGTGCCTCGGAACAAGACGCTTCCTCCATTCCTACGGGTCAGTTGTCTCGTTTTGTCGTCTTCCACGTAATGCACTCCGTATCCTTCCGTTCTCTTCCACCATCTGCTAACCACGGGACTTCCTGCCGTTTTAATCGATATGGATAGACGATGCACAAAGTCGATCGAACGACGGCTCGGTCGCCCTGATATGGAACACTCTTCTTCCCGCGCGTGATTCTCCCGTTTGCTATGCCGGCGGAGAAGCTCGCGCGTCACGGTTCCACGAGGAATTTAGTGCTCTTTCGACTGGTAACAGTTGGCTTTGATTGCTAATCGAAACAACATCTGAAAAGTCTTAAAAATTCCGCGAGGTCGGAGCGATTTATTCGATCAAGTAAAAATTGAGAGACGCGATGCTGAATATTTTTTCTAGCCTGCTGCATTTTACAAATCCTAAGCAAGTATAGATAAATCTCTGCAAGTTCCCCCGTGCTTTTCGTGGACTGTGCACTGCATCGTAGCGCAGAAATTCATTTTTTAATCTGGACAATGCGTTGGAGTGCAAAATAAAAATTCAGAATATTGATAACGTGTGCACGATAATTTTTGTAGTAATTTTTCATAGCACAGTAACCGGTTCCACTGACATAACTGCGAACAAACGGATCGGTAATCGAAATAGAAATCGTTAAATCGTGAACCAGTGATCGCGATTGGAACAGAAACGGAAATTCATTTTTGTAAGGCTCGCGGAGAGCGGCGAAATGATTGCAAAGGTGTTTTTAGTCAGCTGATACGGATTCGCTCTACCACCGAGTTTCAATCGCTTTAGAACTTCTTCAACAACTTCACGGTTGAAATGCCGGGGTTACAGGAAACTATTCTATTTCCGTCATAGTACACAGATTATTCAAGAAAACTTTCGGTGTTATTCCAATAACCGCCAACTGCGAATATTTTGCACGGATAAGTTGCCGAAACAGATTCTAAGGGCTCGCATAGTTCACCTTCGAGTCCCGGAAGTTTCGCGTACGTTCCCGTAGTAATAAGTCGCACTAATCAAATTTTAGCGAATTTAGATTCCTTGAAATATCGTTGAACTTGGATAGAAGTTCGCAGCGAAAGTGTACTGCAACAGATTTACACTAGCAATGAACGACCGTCGCTTCTAAAAACTTTACAGTAACATACACTACCACATGAAAAAGTTCATGCAAAAGTTTCTCTTCTCTTGTTGCAGTAGATCGCAGTGGACGTTCTGTTCTCCGATAATTGTAATCCAATAATTGTAAACATTTTTCGGTGTGTCATGTACGATTTTTCTGGGAACACTCTGGGGTAGCGGAGCCAGTTACTGTGGGATAAACAATTGCCTTTGGTTCGTTATCGGGCACAACTGACTTTGCATTTGTCGAATCAGACGTATTAAACTTCTCGTCTATTTTTTAGTAAAGAAATTTAGTATATTTTATTTTATAAAAATCGAGTTAATTATTCCGAATTAATGTGTCAACGATATCTGATCGTAGGTTCAATCTGAGCCTACTCAAGGTGACCTTGCTTCGACTGCACCTCGGCAATTTATATAATCTTTAGGAACGATTAAACAAAGAACAGAGGTTATAGAACAAAATGGTAGCAATTTTAGCTGTTTAACAAGAATTTCGTAGCGGTCCTAGGAGAACGTTCAAAGAACAGTCGGGTTGGAGCTCGTCGCGAGTAAAAAAATGTGCTCGTTGCCATTGTAATAAAATCTGTGAGCGTCGAAAATACTCACACGATATGTATCGTCCCTGTATTATTTCCAAACGCCGTTTCGCGATCTGTTTTCGCCGTGTGATCCACGAATGACGCCCGAAGCGAGTTCGAATAGCTCGTGTCGTCGCAGAGCGTGTCTCTGTTACGAATTCAGGGAAGCGCAGAAGACTTCGAGAGATAGTCCCCGTTTGCTTGATAAAGGACACTAGGCAAGCACCCCTCCTCTTATTCATTTTCACATATGTTTTAACGCTCAAAAACCTAAGCGGCACTTTTTCATTTATATCGACGGTAATTTGGTTCAAAAGGGTGCAATTCACCCCCAAAAGCTTAACACGCGACGAAAAAGAGAATTACACATTTCCACAAGACACGGCAATTATTCTCGTCACACGTTAACATTTTTGGGGTTGGTGTTACCAATTGAAATCGTATCTCCGGCGATTCAAAAAAGATATCTCTTATTTAGTTTTTCGACTATTATAGCATGTGTCAAGATGAAAAATAAGCCGGAGGGGGATATTTATATAGTATTCCTTGTGGCAGCTGGTCCGAAAAGGCACCCTTCGAATCGTCATCGTCCAAGTCACCTAATTCCTCGAGTTCCTTCGAGTATTTCAGTGTCGAGACAGCTCAGCAAGCTTCGGCTGTTCAAACCGGTCCGTCCGCGAGGATCGATGTCGTTTGATCCGCGGGGATTCTTGCAAACACACCGGTGGCGAAGGCGAAGGTGTGTTCCGACCAAACATCCGACCTCTTCCCCAGTCGCCCTCCACCGCATATCTATTTCGACCGAAGCGTAAAGCGCAATTACCTACCGCGACACCGACTAAAGGTCCGTTTATGCTCGTCGACGAGCCGAGCACGAGCGGAGCACGAGCCGAGCGGATTGATAGCGTTTCGTTATTATTTCTGAGCATGCGAAACCCGTGTCAGTATCACCGTGTATTAAAAATATACATGCATATGTGCGCCCGTGTATCTAATGTCACAGGTTCACCGGTGTATTCAAATGACACGGATTCGGATCCGGACTCGCTTATTACACGCGTACACATGCATTTACATACACGCGGACCTCCGGTACAAACGGACCTCGACTCGCCCCTCTCGTTGTCACTGAACAATCGTCTGCTGCGCTATCATCTTCGCGTGCTCCAGAGTGCTCGCCGTCAGATTATCGAAAGGAGCAGCGTGCTACGGCTAGCGAAGCACCGTCGCGACGACTCGCGACGCCGGGAAGCCGTCGAGAAGAATCGCGCTCGCGAGAACCGCCCAGGCATCTTACGAAGTCCTATCATTCCGGCTTGTAACTTCGCCGCGACGATAATCCCGTGCGAAGCGGCGCGTGTGAGAATGAACAGGTTGCGGCGCGGTGTTCGCCTAGTACAAAAGCTCCGAACTTCCCGTGAAACTAGGTGATGCGATCTTTTTGGTCGAAACGCGTGTTCCCAGGGTCGACGTTAGTCACAGGGTGGAGTGGTCGATCGGCCGGGGTGCTCGGCAGAACCCTTCCGGGCGTCGAGCGTCCAAGTCGAGCGGTCCGCTTCCGGCCGAATTTCGGCGTCGCGATCGAAACGAGACCAAGGGGGATTTCGGGAGCGTCCCGAGGCTTTTGCCAAAGGTGTCGCGTAAAAATCGCGCCGGTGCCGGAGCCGGTGACAAGATGGCGGCTCGCCCGAGACGCAATAATCGAGAGAGGAACAATAGAACTGTCATAGCGCGTCGAACGGTTGCCAGAAACGATTTGTCAGACCCGAATCGCGCGTGTATGCCTCTATATGTCATCCGCGTATTCACGCGTGTATTCGTTTGTGTAT
This sequence comes from Augochlorella aurata, assembly GCA_028455555.1. Classification (NCBI taxonomy): domain Eukaryota; kingdom Metazoa; phylum Arthropoda; class Insecta; order Hymenoptera; family Halictidae; genus Augochlorella; species Augochlorella aurata. The sequence continues at coordinate 5,084,466 of CM052151.1, read as the reverse complement.
TTAGGTGTGTATTCGGTTCCTGTATTTAGTTGTACGTGTTCGTCCGTGTGCGTATGTATTCGCGCGTATGCACGGTTGCGTCAGTGTTCCTCGTGTCCGCTAACGTCGGCCCTGCATGTGCGGCTGTGACTTCGAAAATCGTACAAAAACACTGATCACAGTAAAATAATAGAGCATTCGTGCCCAATGTACAAACAATAAAGTATCATAGTATCTACCTAAAGATTTCGTCAACATGTCTTTCATTGCGCTAGGTTGTTTCTCGTTTTTTTATCCTCCTCTTTCCTCTTGTTTCACAGTTCTCTGTCTAAACGTTATCATAATGTCAATAATTATGATTATGTGTCCCCGTAGTTGAATGCCTATGCATCGTTTACGTGTCTCTCTATGTGAACACATTATATGCATATTATATATATTTATACGTATGTATGCGCTAGCATCATATATATATAATATCATATAATGATTTATTTATTCCGCTTAGCCTAGATACTCATACCTATAGGTAATTCTTTTAGTTACGTTAGATCTTCCTATTCACATGTTCGTCTATGTCGATACGCCGATGTATACAATAATTCTATTGTTAATGTATCACTAGCATAGTCAATGTATGTATATAATATATATAATTATATATATATACGTATATTATTATATTATATATATATAATTATATACATATATTATATATATATCATAGAATAATATCTCTATGTGTATGTATTTACAGAGCCTCGCTTTCTTTTTTTATTATTGTTTGTATAGTACACTCGTGTTCGCTTTCATTCTCTTTCTCTCTGTATAATAATATGTATATATATATATATAATATATAATGCGTGTAATATTTATATATATATACATATATATATATCTTGCGTTATATACTAAACTATTAAAATACTAGTATAAATATCTCTTGACATATAATATATATATATTTTTTCATATATATATATGTATATATATGTATATATATATTTATTCATTTATTTATAGTGTAGCGTGATTAGCGGAGCCGAAGAAATGGTGTCAATTTCTCCCGGTTATTATTCTCTTTCATCTCTCTCGCTCTCTCTCTCTCTCTCTCTCTCTCTCTCTCTTGCTCTCTATCCTCTCACAAAAACGATATAATTGTATAATATATGCAGTGCGATGTCATTCCAACGTCTCCGCGAGGTTTCTCTTCATCGTCCCCTAACTCCGTCCATACACCCGCCGCCTTATCAAAGTCTTTCTTTCTCTTTCTGTACGCTCCTTTTTTCTCTTCTCTCTCTCTCTCTCTCTCTCTCTCTCTCTCCCTCCCATTCTCTTTGTTTATACAATTATTGCTATTGGATTCATTGCATAGTAGGTTCTCCCGTGTGAACTGATATTATTTATTCGCTTATTATTTTTTTTTATATTTTCCCTCTCACGCGCTTCCCCTCTTGTTTTCTCTAACTCGATTAACCGCCTACGCACGATTCTATCCACGATTCGCCGATCGTGGCCGAACGCGATTCTTATTATAGAAGAGAAGATGTCGAGTCTTGTCCGGCCTCGAGTCCGTTCGCGTCTTTTTTTACAATCACGTCACTTCTTTGACCCTCCCAGAAACGAAGGGAGTGCCGTCTTCCCCGTACGCGCGCCGGAAGAGGCTCGCTGGAAAATAATTCCTTTGGTAATCGCTATTTATAACAAATATATATTTATATATTGTGTAATATGCACCGTGACAAATCGTGTGCTCCGCCGGCTGCCCGAGCACACGAGACTCCCTTCGCTCCGCAGAAAACGCAGAGTTTCCCGGAAGATTTCTTGACGCTCTTTGTACTTCGTGTATCTCTCGGTGTTTGTCGGGTTCTTCTCGTGTCGGTTCGAACGCGAATGGAAGAGATCGCGGGATCTCTTCCGACGTAACGTAATCGATGCGTGCGCGCTAACAAAATACTTGTTGTGGTCCCAGTAAACGAAGATCGTAGGGCTCGGCGAGGGACCAAATTCCGCGGCGTAATCAACGCAATTCATTCCGTGGCGTCCCGTTCGTGCGGAACGTCGACATTTGTGCATAGAAAACGAACGTGCGAGAGAAGAGGGTCAAACAAGTGTGTAGAGAAGGTCTGTCACGCAATTGTTGAGCACCAAGTATTAACAATTAACTACGCTGTCCCTGAAATCCTCTAAATAAAATTTGTTAATAAATACGTCATCTAATAAATCACATTTCGTTCAGCCGGTATCGTTCCTCCGCGGTCCTCCGACGACTAACATCCTAGATTGCAGAGCATCCGATGCGTTCTGGTGCTCAGAGGATCGTCCGTCGCGTGTCGTTTCTCTCGTCTCCGTATCTCTCGTCAGAGGTTACGCGACCGCGTTCAAATTACAAGGCTCTAGCGCTCTATCTTTGAACCGCATATTGTCCGTGTTGCTTCGCCGGCCGAAGCGCAGAGCCAGAACGCGCTTTGCAATATCAATTATCATAATCGCGAATCGTTCGTTCGATTCGGAAACGGCGTCGACAGAGCTTGACGGATCTTCGACCCTTTCGAATTTCCGCGCGATTCTTTCCACCTGGAATCATGTTTCCTAGCGTAACTCGGCTCCTAAGGGTACCATTCGTCGAGGAAAGGGCCGACGAGCGTCGTCCACCTGTCGGAGCTGCGCGCTGACATCCGCCTGATACACGAACGAACGAATCAACAACGTCGGTCTCGTTCCGCAGCTTCCGCGAAGCACCCAGTGAGAAGGTTGCGTCAACAACCGTCGTTCGAGAGAACAGAATCATTGTAATTGTTGCATGGAACAACGTTCGGATCGAGGATTCGACGACTGGTTTCACGGATCCCGGCGCCGGGCTTTGATACGAGTACCCCGTTCCCGTGTCTCTCAGTCAGTCTCCTAATTAAAGTCTAAAATATATCAGTTCCGAGCGCCGGCCGAAACTCGTCTGTCGAGGCGTCGATCACCGCCGATTCGATCCGGACCTTCGATCGGCCGATCTTCTCTTCCATGAGCAAACTACTTCTCGAGCCGCGACTATGTACCTCTCTACTAGTCGTGCATTGCTTCTCCCGCCTCCTTTAAAACGTAACGCTTATACTTATTGTTAGTCGCTAGTTGCTATTGTTCTGTCTCGCGCGGTTCTCTCCCCTTTTCGACAGCGACGGCTGGTCCGCCAGCGTCAGGGCTCGAGACACCTCGCCCAACCATAGGAACAACAATTGTCTAGCCAATATGTACGCGCCGGTCGAATTTGGCAATCGCCTGGCCCGATTTCTATCGATTTGTTGAAAACATCGCGCCGAAACTGTTTCTATGACACTTTGAACTGCTGCTTTCATCTCGCGCGATTTTTGTTGTAATCCATGTACACGTGCTAGGGGTTGAAAGTTGCTTTTACATTGTCGGTGATATCGAGAAGAAAATTTCGTGTTATTTCTGATTTTTTGATGAAATGTACAGGGTATCTTGGATAAAGAACGCCACTTGTGGTGCTGTGAACAATTATAAGCTGAAACTAGCTTTACATTTTTAGTGACACTCAAGCAGAAGCTAAAAAATAAACTATATTTGTATATTTCTATTATCTATTGTCTCTAATATAGAAATATAAAAATACGCTACTTTGTTACGTTTTTGTTTGAGTATCACGAAGAATGTGAAAGCTATTCTCAGTCTATAGTTATTCGCAACACTATAAGTGTAAATGTAATTGGCCAGGTGTCATAATTTCGGTAAATCTGTGCACTAACTGTGCCAATTTAGTGGAAACAATTTCCATTGTCTTTGCATTTATCCGTATAATAATTTACAGTATTTGCAAAAACCTTTGTCAGCTGCTTCTAAAAGTGAATTTTTCATTTATTGTGACTTCGATACGGTTGCCATAATGCTGACGCATTGACCGCCATGTTTGAATATTGGAGATGTACCTGTACCTGTTATTTTCCAAGTTAACCAATCTGTTGCCCATTAATTTTCAACTTAATATTTTAAAATATTTTTCTGATTTATAAATATGAATCGGAAATTGTTCTAATTAATTATTGTAATTTTCCGAAATAGCGACGGTTTTTTTATGAAATTAAAGTGAAATTTTGATTCGACGGCAAACACTGTCCGTCCGAATAAGCGCGTATTATGAAATTAGAGTAAACGGCAGTTCGAATGTTAAATAAATGAGGTTCTTTTTCGGACAAGGGAAAATCGCGCGGATGCATTAATAAAATTGATCAAAATTAGTTACGGCGCCGTGGTTTCCAATTTTGTAATTAATGAATCACGCGCTGCTTTGCAACGGAACTTTGAAACGCTGCCAGAGCACTCTCAGCCCTGGCGACTAGTTCTTGCCACTACGGTTTCCAATTTAATTTAGAAGATATTATTAATTAGTACGTAATAATGTATATATTAACAGCGGAAACCACGTACATTTCCGTGCTCACGCAATGATATCACATTTCATAAATTGGAATCGCCTGTGAATTAACATTTCAACTCAACGAGTTAATATCTATGAAAGCCTTTACATCCGATTCCAAACGAAAATTTCAATCGTGTCTCCCGCACAGAATAATCCAATTTGTTAATTACTTTTCCTGCCAGGTATTTAAAACATTTTGCTCCAACCGCGACTTCTATTAAATAACGTAATACGTAATATCCGAAGTACGTTTAAGAAAATGATTTTGAAATTCGAAGTCTGATGAAAAAGTCTGTCAAACGTTTACCAAGAATAATCGACCAAATCGGATTACCTGTTCAAATTCGAGTAGGTAGATCTCAGGTTTCCATTCTCAGTTTCGTTAAATATAGCAACGGGTCCTACTCCTGCACACCTTTAGAAATTTTCTCTGATTGGCTGAGGATCTACACTGAGACAAAATCCTCTGGGAATTTGTCGCATGATAAAATTGATGGGGTGAGCGCGTCTGGGGGTAAAAAGAGTGTGGAGGGGTAGGTTCCATTACTGTAAGTTGCTTTGACTTTATCGACTGTTTAATCAAGGTAACACGTAGAATGTCCGTAAACGACAAAGTCACCGCAACTCGTTCAACGATGCAAGAGTAGAAAAGCCAAGAGTCACCCCCTCTTTTATCTAACAAGTCCCAAGAAAGTATTCGGCAAGTACATTGTAACAGAAATTCATTTTCGCCGAAATATTCGTGTCAGGTTTGAATCAGTGGCACTCGAAGCGTCCGAAAAAAAGAAGCGTTCGTCAGGGCATAGATAAGAGAACGGAAGCAGGAAGTCGGGAATACAATCGATAGAACGATTCGGGCCGCTTGTATATCAGCCGACCGTCGGAATTGCTCGATAATTTCAATTTTACGCGTTAGGCGTGGATCCCTCAGCCCCTGACCTGGTTTCGTGTCTCCGCTCTGCGTACGTACTCGCTCCCCAACAATGCGGCGCCACTCGAAACGTACAAAAGGGCGGGGAGAACAGGCGCCAACGAGCATGACCGCCCTCAGCCCTTAATAAACGCGAGCCAGAAGGAGAATTCCGTGGAACAAAGCCAGACAAAAGGGGTTTGCATCGATGACGCAACAAGGAAGTCGCCCCTCGACGCGGGCGAGTAGCTTCACCCTCGGAACAGCGTCAGATTAAAAAGAAGACGGAAACTACGCGCGTGGAAATGATTAATTCGAAGTCAAGCTCTCTGTATTCTCCTCTTCCGTGTCTAGCGATCTCGAAACTGACGCGTGTGACGCAAGAATTTCATTCAATTATTTAGCAATGTTAATTGAACGAGAAATCGTTCCGCGGTAAGGGGCAGCGAAGAATTCCGTTTCGGGAATGTCTCCGCTGCCGTTTTTCAGACTTAAGAAAAAATTGCTCCGCGAAGCAGCGAGGAACGAAATTTTCTTTCGGATAGGCTCTCCGACGTTCCGACAATCGAGGTTAAAGCATCGGAACACGGGAGAGCGGCATCGATCGAGATTCTAATGAATATTGCTACGAAACCGTGCTCTCTGAATTTCTCGCGAGGTCTCGCGCTGCTTAAAATCGGGCGGCCATTCTCTTCGGCGCGTATTGATATGAACTACAACTGATATGGGAACGTTCGGTTTACACAAATTTCAATACAGCCTCGTGTAAACGTGGTAATTCCAACGGCGGCGAGTACGCGCGAAACGGCGACGCGAACCGCTCGCTCGCGCTCTCGGAATCGCTCGAATCGCTGCGCCCCTTTCCGGATCCCTCGATCCCGATCGCGACCCCCGATATCCCGCGGAGTCGCGCGTGTGTTCGAGTTCGCGTGGTACGAGCGCCGTTTTTAATTATCGGATAAAAATCGAGCACCGTTAACTTTCGCCGCCAATGATCCCTGAATAATTCGGAAATGAATTCTTCGCTGCGGATATCAGCTGCTGGAGAACGCGGATTCCCATTGCGGAACGTTTATTTCTTTTTAGACATTGATTTTCCGCGGTTCTATATGCCGACGCAATTTGATCTTTCATCTAGATTTTCGAGTTTGTTAGTAACAATGACCGCGTGAAATGTACTTCTGTCGGTATCATGGAAATTCTAGTCGAAGACAGATCTTGGCCGAATTTATTATTCATATGACCCGAATCGTTTTTTAACAATCCGGGTCGTCAAAGTATAGATAATAATAATAATAATAATAATAATAATAATAATAATAATAATAATAATAATAATAATAATAATAATAATAATAATAATAATAATAATAATAATAATAATAAAATGACCTTTCATCTGGCTGATTTCACGACTGCAAACGTTCGCAAAAAAACCTACTGCAGACAGCGATTCGACGTAACAATTTTACCACAATCATGTGCGATACTATTAATACTAGTAGGAATACTAAGCACATTGAAATGAAATTATTATTCTTTGGAAGAAAAGAAAAATGGATTATAAGAAGTCCGAATGATGAGTGCACTGGTCGATGTCTTGCATCGATGAATGGACACAGACAGTTTTGGTTGATCTACCGTTGGTTAATTAAAGAAGTGCTATAGTAACATATTTCGACTTGAAATCGATGCCTTTGTGCAATATAGTGTCGCCGAGACGGCTAACACACATACCGCAGATTACAATGCGTCTCGAGCATAATCGAATGAACGTTCCGCAGCAGAGGGAAAGAACGGAAGATATGCAATAGCGCGTGGCGTTAGGACACGTCCAAGGATTCGGAATAAAAAGACGGCCTCGACGATACCGAAAACGGGGCATGATCGATTCGAACGGCGGCGCGAAACGCGTGGCCACGCGGGCCACGTGTCCACAAGTCAGTTCATTCCCGGGCGCGCGTATCCTCTAAACTCGCCTACGTATAATCGTAACTCTACAGGCATCGCCTATGTGTCTGCGATAAAGTACTATACGTAAGTATGCTTATGCCACTTATGTCTCTCGCTCGCTCTTTCTCTCTTTCTCTATCGCGTTTTCGCTCTTGCGCGCTCTCTCTCTTACTCTCTCTCTCTCACACTTTTTCTCTCTCATTCACTCTTTCTCTCCTCACTCTCTCTCTCTCTCTCTCTCTCTCTCTCGCTCTCTCTCTTTCTCGCGTGTGTGTGTGTGTGTGTGCATGCGAGTGCGCGCGCGTTTCCCGCCACCGTGTCTGCGTCGTGTACGTGTGAACGCGAGTGTCTCCCTCTCCCGCGTGTCGGTGTGTACGCGTGTGTCAGTTCATTTTTTTTTTGCTTCCTCTCGTTTTCCCCGTTAATCATTAAAGCCTACTTTATGTTACAGTCAGTCGAGTGCGCGGGCAATCGTCAAAGTGTTCTCTCTTTTTTTCCCTTGTTCACGCCGCCTCGCCGTGTTCAACGTTTAACCGAGGAGTCCGAGGAAACCGAGGAAAGAATGCCGCGGCCATCGATCCGCGACGATTCCGATCGGCCGACGGAGTCGCGAAATTTTTGCCGGAGACCTCGACGAAGCGGCCGCGAATCGAGCGCGACGCGTCGTTTCGCCGCGGCTCGGTTTACCTTGTCCACGGAACCCTCCGGTTCGAAGGGAAATGCACCTGCGGTAAATATCGATGAACCTCTTGTTTCAGGATTTCTATAATTTTTCTGCCAGTTTCGGTATCCAATCCTGAGCAAATGAAATTCATCCAGTGAACATGAGAGAGCTCGACGTTGACGATAGAGCCTTCCTTAAAATCGTCGGCGTTGTCATGTGGCTTAGAATCCCTTATATAGTAGCATAAATTTTTAGGTTGTTCGGCACCCAGATGTCCAATTCATTTTATTTAGAAATTTAAACTATACGACTATCTCTTTTAATTCCATAATTGCTTTAAAATTGATGATTTCCCTCTCCGATAGAGAAATATATTTAATGTAATATAATATATTAATTTGAAATACGTCCAAACGTGCAACTATGCCTGAAATGCGACTCAGTGATTCGATTCTTCAAAGTCTGTTATTACGTATTTATACTTCGCGCAACAGTGAACTACGTATATTAAACAACAACGTATTTTAATGGTCGTCTATTTTTAAGTTAATTATGGGAGCAACTTCGTCTCCCAACAATTGAAAGCGAGCTGCACGAAGCTCGAGTTTCGATGAATTCCAGATCGAAAAATGGCGCACGCTCGAGGATAGCTGCAGGTTTTCATGGCCTCCAAGATGGCGAGCAGCTTGTTCCCACAGCTGATTTACATTTTTCATCGTATGTTCTTGATTCCCGTCACCGACGGCGAGGAATTCAGCACAGTTTCTACTTTTCCGCGGCTGAATACCGCGAAGTTAGTTTCTGACCTGCTTCCATGGATCTGCAGGAAGTATTAAAGTCCGCATACACAGCGCCGTGTCAATTGTTTCGCGCGTTCAAAGCGAATCAGAACTTTTATCCGCGAATCGAGCGAAACGATTTCGGTGTAAACCGAGCCGCGTGCTCGAATATTCGTTTAACATAATCGTCGCGTGGTCTATTATCGTTCGGCAAAGGACAAACGGCGAGATAACGAATTCAATTAGTGTTACAACGTTTAGGCTCGCTCGATCGAAACTGTAGATTCTTGCTTTTTTTATCTTTTCTCCACTGAATTTCAGATGAAAGCGTTGCCGGGAAAGAACGAGTTTTCTGGAGCCGACTGCTTCCGCGCCGGATAAATAACGCGGGCCAATATTTACGAAACGTTGGACGTCGATGCGGCAGAAAAATCGCGGGGATCGGCAAGGTAACGTCGCTTTGTATTTTGCAAAAATTTGTGGTCTCTCGAAGGGAAATGTAATGCACTGTATTCTCAATATTTCCATACGTGTCGGCTGTGATGCGATTAATCGACGTTGGTAATCAGTGGCACTCAACCGATGCTTGGAAACGCCACCGAAAATTTTCCACTATTATTCTTAGCAGCTCTTAGCTTTCCACTGGTCGTACGCAGGTTGAATGACCTTGGGGGCTGTACAAAACCTCAGAGAAGTCCCTTTCCCTTAATTTCCGTCAAGGATAAGCTAAATACAAAATCGTTCACTCGGATTCGTAAAAATGACGAAGAGATTTAAAGTACTGCAATATACTAGAAATATAAATAAATATATATCTGAAATCTCAATATTAAAAAATTATGTTTTGGTTCAAAATAGAAAATTAAAAGGAAGATATAGAAAACCGCGATAGCCTCTTAAATATTAACCTTGAACTTTGATAGACAGAAATTATTGGAGGTACTGATTGACGGTAAGAGCTATTTAATACAGCGATTAATTAGACGTCGATTACTGTTAATTGCAGTACTCGCACTTAACATTTTGACACGCGAAAACGGAATAACATTTCGAGACATTATTTTTATCGAGAAGCAGGGAAATGGGGACAATGAACAGACATTGTGTAACTGTGAGTCGTCGACCTATTACCTCCAATTAGTCCCCAAAGAAATAAATGTGAAACAATCAATTCTTAATAGTTGCCTATTGTCAGTTGATAACCACACGGTTTGTTTTCATTAATAGCTACTATTATTTCTAATTTCCCGGAATTAGTATTTTAACAAAATTATAAGCTCCTGCCTGCATTTCGTTTTACCCTAACACTTTGAACAACAAATATATATATATATATATATATATATATATATATATATATATATATTTATATACACACAAAATAAATCAAATAAAATTTAACATAAAAATTGAGATGGAAGTCTGCTTCAAATGTTTAAACAAACATCGCTGTCTATTTCACAGAATTACGGTCCACCATTAACCGTGGCAATGTTTCCAATTCGTAAGTCAGCGTCTGCCATTTTGAATGCTGCTTCAGCGATAGTTCGGTCGACTGTCATCTACAGTTCCGACATTTTTTCTCAAACTATCTCCGCGTCGACGGAAAGCCGCCCTTATTTGTGCCACTGTTTCGCCACATTTTCATCGACAAGACCGACTAACTGAAAATTAATAATAACGGGAGGACAAGGGAGGTAGTAACACAGGTTTCAATTGCATTGCATAATAAAAAGATTACAGCCAGTCACAACGATCAGCATTTCCGATACTTGAGACAGCGACGCGTGATTCCTTTGAATATTATCACGCTCTTTAGTTATTCATTGAAATTAGACAACTGCTATAAAATTGCGAATTTCGTTTTACATTTCTTCATATTTTTCGACGTTCTACGTCGAAAACTTACCAGAAATTTGTGAAATTAATCTGGGACAGATTGGAGACATTTACAGAGACGTTTGTGAATGGCTGCGTGTATGTGGTGGAAAAAAAATGAAAACACAAAGGAAAAATACACTGAAATTATGTTCGTATTTGAAAATAGGCATTCGTATATTTTAATAATGTATGTATAAGTAAACATAATAGTATGTCGTGAATAATAATATTAATAATAATCATAATAATAATAATTAATCATAATTAATAATAATTAATCATAATAGTAATAATAATAATAATAATAATAATAATGTTAGAATAACAAAATAAATCCTAAGACACAGAACTATGTCGCTCAAGGATAATGATAAAAATCAATAGTTCTAATTAAAAAGAGAAACAAAGCACCGTCATCACATCGGGGTGGCTTCGGTTTGAGACACGTACCAAAAACGCGTAACCCCCAAGGAACTTTAGTCCGGAAAATTGCGAAAATTAGTCGCGCTAATCGTTTATGGGTCTGTATTCTAACATACGTGGTAGGTACCTACTAATTATTGTACATGCGACGCCCTAAATTCTCACGGCCGTCTCTCTCCCCTAAAACCAAACGAAAACACCGTCTCCCTGGTGAACGCGCACGGTTCGTTCCGCGGAATCGTTTTCTCCGTATTCCGTATCGCGACGTTCCCTACCACACAAGCTGCTCTTATTTCCTTCTTATTTTCGCTTGCCGCCTTCTCTCAGTCCGCACTATCTCTGGTTCCACACCCGAAACCCGCGAACACGCTCGCCAGCACGCGCGTCACATCCGGTTGGTACCAATAAAATTCTACTAACGGTCTTGTACTTCGTAAAAGTGCTTGCCAATTACGCATCGTCGTGTTTTATCGTCCGCGATAAATCCGCGTGTACATACGTCTATAAATATAAATATATCTATATATGTATATTTATATAGCATTTTTTGTCGTATATAAATAGGCATCTACGTACCGTGTACCTACGTGTCCTCTCGTTCCTACGCGACGTGGGTTATGCGCGCGCTCGTGCACGTGCTGCGTACGCCCGTACGTGCGTCTGTGTGTCTCTGTGTGTGTGTGTGTCCGTTTAAATGACCCGTGTGAATGCGCGCGTACATGTTCGTCGTGTCGAAAAAGCCACGATAGGGTCGCTTAACTCTTTGTAACTGTTTTAATACTGTCAATAACGCCCGGTGAACGATAACTAAGGAAAACTAAGGAATATCGGACGAACAGGACCGCCCCCCTCTGGAAGGTGGCTCGTTAATACGTCCGACAGCAGCACGAGAATACTACTAGCTCGGACACCGTTCCCTCGTTTCGAACGTGGTCTAAAAGCTATCCCTAATCAACAGAAAAGAGACAACAAGGAAAACAGAAAGAAAACAGGAAACGCGTGCAATAAATCCGCAACGATAGCCGAATAAAGCCCGCCACGTATATTCAGCGAGGATGCATTCCCGTCGATTCTTCGGCGCATCTCTTTAGATCTCGATGAAATCGTTCGCGTATAACCCTTCGAATCGGCGGAGTCCATTCTCGAGAAACGCCAACGGGAAACAATAGACTCGGAGCACTATGCCCGTCGACCAACGGCGTGCCAACCCTTTTTCTTTCTATTCCGTTGTCACAGGAACTCTAATTAGGAATCTACCGGATACTTGCGTGTCTCTCCGTGTCTCTGTCTGTGTCTGTGTGCGCGGTGTGTGTATTGCAACGCGAGACTACCTGGCAAGAAGCATGAACGATATGCTGCGAGTACGTTCTATTTACAATCGAGTCCAAGATCAACACTGTCGTGGAAACGCTACGAAAGTACAAGTCGCACCTTGGCCGACGCCGACGATCGGCCGCGAGGTATACTTAACTAAACAGAAGGAAACACATAATAAACTGTCACAACGTTCGTGGACGGAAAGGGTTCACGCATCCCTCGCGCGTAACTTAAAAACGAAGGTATGTTGCTATAGGTGTATCGAGTGGTCTCGAGGCTCGTGGGAGGAGCCGCTAGGAATTAGTGCAACGCGAAGACGCGCGTTGCGGGTCTTCCGCTTTTCCGCGGGTAATAAGTGACCCGCCGGCCGGGTACGCGACTCCGGATATTCGGTAGCATTCGCCGGATTTCGCGGTTCATCCAATTGCTTTTAGTTTGCTGAGAAAGCTGCTCGATTCGATGCTGTCTACGATTGAATCGAACGGTCTTCTGCGTCAATTTTTTAATGCCTCCCTCTGTCGTACGTTTTTATAATCGGTTTTACATACCAGAGGGTCGCGGTTGGTAACCGACGCTCATTGATTGCGAAGGCCGAATACGCAACGCTTTGATAATCTATCTCGGATTTGCATATCGGATAATATGCGATACGAATGTTCTTCCAACGCGGCGGAACGACAGCTCGTAACCTCCGCGCGAGATTGTCTCGCGACGATGTGTCTCTTTCCCAATTCGGAAGCCTCGAGCCCGCTCGGTGTAATCTATATACACTACTCCTAATAGATACTCGATCATTTACAGTATCCAAGATTCGCGAATCGGGAGGAAACAAAGCGCGGCGTCTGCCGAGGGTTTGACGTTACGTTTCGAATTAGTGATCCAATTACGTTTACGCGGTAGTGTATATTGTCTGATACTCGGAGCACGACGCGGATCTCTTCGATTCTTGCAGGATCGAATTAAATATATCACATGCAGAGTCGCTCTACGGATAAGACGAGGCAGAATGGTCTCGGACAAGCGTTCGACCAACGTCAGCGTGATAAACGGAACGAAACTTTTCCAAGTTAGTCGACACGGAATCGATGGAGATCGAGGCTCCGCCGTGCTCCAGGTACGAACACCGTAACAAAATGTAGAAGGGATGCGACTTAACAGTTTTGCGTGACAGCAATTCGTATTTTCGGCGCGCGGTTTGCAATGTCCGAGTATGACGATCGCGCTGCTCGCGTTGTTAATTAAATCCTGGAATGGTTCGCAAAAGTATTAAGAGCGCATCGAGGATAAATAATAGTTAGTCTAAACTACGGACAAGCACGAGGAGAACCGTCGGGATTAAATTAAACAGGATTCTAAGGAAACGAAAGACACTTTGCACGTAGCTTGGCCACGTTTCGGGCTCCGCGTTCGATTTTGGACGTCTCGGTTAATTACGCGGTATCTACATACGATAGGACGTTAACAAGTACCACACTAATAAGTACGTATCTATCATCTACGCGTTATATACAATTAAGTTAGAACGAGTCTTTAGGAACTTTAGAACAGAAACTCGAGTGCTACGTCGAACTAAGATCTTCGAGAAGACACGATTCCAAGACCTCCCTGAATCGAAACCTCTTCCCGTCGGTGTCGGCTTTTGCATCTTAAAGAACGCCGGCCGAATTTATTCTGATCGGCCGAATCGTGGTATAAGAGAGAGGGAGAGCCAGAGAGAGAGAGAGAGAGAGAGAGAGAGACAAATTTTTGCGCCGCTAATAATTCCGTCATTTTTACATTATATTTGCGAGATTCCGGTCTAGAACTCAAAAAGAAAATGCTAAAAATGTAGTGCAGTTAAAATAAAATTCCGAAATTCTAGAAGTTAAATTTTTCGACAACCCTTAGAGAACGTGGCGCGTTTATTCTTAATATTAAAAATAAAAAATAATTATTTGTACGCTTGGAAAGTGCGTAATAGAGTGTGGAAAAAATTGAGATTACCTTGTTTACTTTCGCTATAAAAAAATCCTAGAAATCACCTTTTTTTAGCTTGCTAAACCGGAACCTCCCCTTGAAGGTGCTACGGTAATGGGTGCCGCACACAATAGAAACTCTCACCGACAGTACGAAAGTTTCGCTAGAGCACCCAGCGGACTGCGTCCGAAGAGAACCTTTGAGATCACAGGAGCGTTGACGAAGTCGGTCCATCCCTCTTTCTTACACCGTGATTCGAATTCGGCGAGGCTTTCATCGCGAGTCGAGTGTTCTTCAAGATGCAACTTTATTAATTACCGATTGATTTTGGCGATCGGTTATGAACCAAAGATTTTACGAGGACGATCTAGTGGTGTAATGGAAATATTCATGACGTCTACGTAGCGTGTTCGATGTACAGACACCGCGATGTACAATCGAATTCGAGGCACGTGCTGTTTCCAAATTGGACGACGATGACGAGGATGAGATCGAAAATCGAACGAGCTTTGTGGAACTCCTGATTGACGTTTTTCGTAGAACCGTCTGGTCGATCGACAGCGGAATTTTCACTTTTCGGGGGCGGATTATGTTTCTGCGAATTACCCGATCGCGTGTCATAACATGTATGTCGATGATGATAGTTTTAGGCGCGGACGTTCACGTTCACAAGATCTGTTAAGGTTTTAGATAGTCTCCGTAGTCGATAAGCGTCATCGATTTTTGTTTAAACAGACGAATAATAAATATTTGAAATATCGAATTGTAAAATATAATCAGTTTCAATAGCGATTAAATTCTACCGTTGTTGCTAAATAATTCCTTGCCGGTGTTATCGGAATTATTTTTTAATAGGCGCTGCTTGTTGGAACATATTAATTGCAATGTTTTTTAATTCGGTAATTCGCGAAGGGAAATGTTGTATTCGATTTACACTTCATTAAACAAAATTGTCCTGCCTCGTTTGATAACTTCAAGAAACCTAAAACAATAGAATTCGTGTAACGGCATCAGAGTTCTGAATTTCTGTCACTCGTAATCACCAAAAATTTACGAAATGCCCGCGTTCGACGCCTGCGTTGGTAAAAATCGCGAGAAAATAACGCGACGTTCCCAGAAAGAGGATGCGCCCTGTTAATCGAAGACAATTTGCAATCGATTATCGAGCCGACCAACGGCATAAGTCGCTCGACGACAAACGAAACCTGATGAATCGATCTAGTTGACGACGACGAGAGAAGCGTAGCTATTACGGGGTACAAAGCGGGGGTGGGACACTTGCGAAAACGTTGAACTTATCCTAATGGTCCGGGTTCGGAGCAGCGACGTGTCGATTCTGTACGCGTCGGCAGCCGCCGGATGACCTAAAACCTACGTTAATTGGAACTTTACTAATTGATTGTACTCTACGTCAGTGGTGCACGACGTTCATTAATTCTCTTCTCGATTGCACTTCGCTGGGGCGATCGTTGCTCCGCGTTTCGCGACCGACGTAATTGCGATCCCCGGATGCGTCTACGCTGCTGGAAACGTCGCAGCATGCGTGCATCGACACTTCAGGTTCGGTGGAAACCGGAAACTCCACGTTTTCCCCTTCGCGGCCTAATTAAGGAGCCCGGTTTGTCAACGAAATCGATCTTTTCCGATTCGATCGATCGCCGCAGGATCGCGTTGCTCGCAGAGATCGTACGGTAGCGCACAGTTAAATTTACATCGAGTCGAGAGCGTGTAAATTCTCGCGACATCTTCTCTTCGAAAAACTAAACACAGCGCGGCTTTCAACGCTTTGACTGAAAATTTAATGAAATTAAAAGCACTTCGTTTAATCGTACGGAAATTGAGAAGTTAACCCTTTGCGGTCGTTTATTCTCGGCTGTCGGAGCTATTTATTTTTATTTTTGTATAGAATTCAAGCATACTGTCACATATATCTATACTTTACAAAGGAATAATCTTGCATATTATGTAATAATGTTCGTTTAACGAATACAAACTTAATACGACCGCAAAGGTCCATCATTCGGAGAATGATAGCGACGTAATTCAACCGGGTTTTGTCTAAGAACTTCTGTATTGTAGTAAATTATGCTCTAAATCTGCGTTCTATTGACGCGGAAAGTGCAACAGCGAGACGATGGAACGGTAGATTAAAGTTCTGACAACTGAAGATATCGGATATGATAGCGAAAACTATAGGCCTTTCAGTCGATCAAAAATGTTTCGCGAGCCAGCGAATGCGAAATCAACTGGAATTGATACACGAAATGCAGATTTAAGAGACTGAAAGAACGAAGATGGATATACGTAAATACAATTTAGGATTTAGCATCGCCATTCTAGCATTTAGATAATTAACAAAATTCCAGATAGAAACGCGACTGAATCTTAATAACTTCGGAGTTTCGCAATTCACCAAAGAGCTAGAAAAAGAATGAAACTGTAATGCAACAAACATCAGCAAACACGTTGTAAAATTGCAACAAAATTCGCGACGAGACGTCAGCAAGCTGCAGTTTTATTAATTCCGCCACTTATAAACGATAATCCAGGTAGAGCCGCGCATCGAACTGGATCGACTTCGTACTACGGTGTGCAACTTGCAGTCCCAGCGAAATCTCTGCAGGTGCAGCGATCGTCTCGTACCACCGGACAACGTTACGTCGAGGTATCATCAGACAGTTGGTAAAGTAATTGTTCGTATGCCATCGTTCGTGTTGCATCTTTGTTGCAACCATCGTGTACAGTGTTTGCTAGCGATTTGTTAGGTAACGTTTAGCCTTACCGGTTAAACATTCGCAAGCTCTGTGGGACGACGTGTGGGAGGCATGGCATACCTTTCCGATCGCTGGTTCCGCGGAGCAGAGGCGAAATATTCGCACGAAGGTACGTCCATCAACGACACGCGAAACCGTGTTCGCGTCTCGAGTGCAAAAAGCTGGCCCGAAAATAGCGCGGGACGCACGGAGGCCCGAGCCGGCCAATTGTTTCTCGGCAGAGTCGCGAAAATGATCGGACTCTCGCACGCACGCAAAATTGAGCGTCACTGTCCAATTTACGATTTATCTGTCGTGACGTGCACGCCGTATGCATACATGCATGCATGCATGCATGCATGCGAGCGAGCAAGCGAGCGAGCGAGCGCGATAACGCAGTGCAGTTGGGTCGATGCATTATGCAGTTTTCCGTGCGTCCATTATATTTTTAGACCTTTACGATTGCAAGGTTACGCTTGTAACGCTGCGTTCCTCGTTAACTCTGATTTTTCCGCGGCAATCGCCGCCCTGCCAGCAGACCGGATGAGGTTTCCGCGCTCCTAGAAATCGTTTCCAGAGCCAGCAGCACCGCAACCGATAGATCGATCGATCCCGTTTGATCTATCTGCCGCGCGACGACCAGTGATCCAACAAATTTCAGCGGCTTCCGTAGCTGGACGGTTTGCAAAAATTGTTTCCATTACGCTGACAGCGTTGTAAAATTTCAGAATTTTTGGTGGACGTCTACGGTTATGCTTGTAATTATGCTACGGATCGTTCTGCAAAGCAATAATCGTCTTCGTTAATTGCGAGATGCAATTTGTTGATAATGCGCCTCGTTGATATTTATTTATTCCGTGAACTATTTTAACGCGTTGACAGTAATGCAAATGTTTTCTAATTGTTTCAACGATTTTGCTATTTTACGTGTTTCTTATTCAATTGTTTTCGATTTTATTGGTCAACGCGTCGAGCGCTAATTTTTTAAACAACTTTCGAAGTTCTCTATTATCGTAATGTATTCGAGCGAATAGAATTTTACCATTCAGTTTGCAAAAGTGTTGAAATATCACCCATTAGGAGATACTTCAAATTTCTAGTTTTAGTTTCATCCATCAAATTACTCGGATTTTGGGGGAACTTTTTCGATCTCCGTGCAAATTTCGTCGACATTTCAAGTATAACAAAAGCTAAAGTAATTCTCTACGTTCGGAGAATTTCCAAAATTTTTTTTCGGCCAAACTTTTGTTCGTTATTTTTAATAAGAGAACACACTAAATTTAGCGAAATGTTATAACCGCAGATTTTACGTATTTGTGAACGGAAAATGAGAATGTGGAATTTGAAACGGTAAAAAGATTTAAAGAATATAAAGGACGCTCGCAAAAGACTGTCGCAGCTTTGAGAAAAATTACCACCACTGCTTCAAAAAATCCTGCAGTATTTTTCAAACGTTAATTAATAAACGTGTCAAGTTCGATTTTGTAATAACTAATACCACCCATCTAAAAATTCTGAAAAACAGCGCGACAATCGAAACGTCAAACTCTGGGAACCCTGTGAACCGCGTCATTCGATTAACAGTGAATTAGTCGACATATGTTTATAGTATGAGATTTCCAGTGACCAATTTTGGATGGTTGAAACTTATTCGAAACATCGTGGATCTCGACGTCGAGCCAGGGAAAGTTGGGAATAAATTCGAGAAGACTCGGCATAAATCGATTATGGATGTTCTATCACCTGATTCTATTATTCTGGATCCCCTGTTATCTGATTATTTGCTCCCCGCGCAACAAACCGAAGTGTAACGGAACCTCGGTCATCTGGATCTCCGACGTCACCTGCGCTAATCTTGTTCAGTCTAATTTATTATAATCACAAGCAATTATAATTATTCCCGCTTCCGATCAATATTTTGTCTACCAAATTTCGAAAAGATCATTCTACGAGCGCGTGTTAAATCGGTGAAAAGTGCCACGGAGTCTCCGAGGCTCCGTATCGACAGTCGAAGATTCAAAGTGTCTCCGTAAAGGTATTGCTCAGGTACGCGTGCACTTCGGAGCGGAATTCTGCAAGTTTTATGCTACATGTCCACGTGGGATCAATTCTTTCATGTCGAGACATTACTCTCCGGAGTAAGAATATCGGGAGGACACGTACGTCTATCCTCGAGGGTGGAATCAACCGTCGTTGGAGGAACAGAGACAGCTATCGGAAAGTTGCTCTCTGGGTCCATTAAGTTGTTCTCGGGTCAAGTTTGAAGAGTAGCATCAACGAGCGACGTCGATTGCTGGGCCAGACGATTAGGAACACTAATTATTATATACAGAAACAATCATAAAACATCATCAACTGGCTTTACGTAAACGAGCACTGTGCGAGGTCGGAAAATTCGAAGAGCGATTGTCTCGCGTTACACGAGTCGTCCTCAAAGAAATAGAAGACCGAATCGAAAATGGGTCGCCGAATCGATCGCAAACGTTCCAAATTTCCCAATTCCTTGGTATCTGGAGAGAAGGATCGGCGACGTATCAATCGTGGGAGCAGAATACGCGGGCCAAAAGGAAGAAGCGCTCGCGTAAGGTGCCCGAGGACTTTCGACGATACATCGGCCGTCAAAGAGCCCCGGTCGTCGATACTCGAACCTGATTAAAACTGAGGAAAGATTGGGGAAGGCGGTACGTCGACGCCGGAAAAGGAGAAAGAGCTCCGGCAAAGCGGTCGTAAAAGTGGAAGAGCGAATTGCAGCGAAGTTCGCGAGCCGAAACTTCGCTAATCCGTTCTTGAATCCAGGCTGGCGGATTGCTCGGGACTCCGGCCGAGGAATAAAAGAAAAATAAGGAACGGGGTCGAATTAAAGAAAGGCGGGAGGGTGGGGGAGGGGGGTGTAGGATCAAACGGAAAACAGGACGAGGGCGCGTCTGCGTTCGAGTTTGGCGTCCGCGTCCGTTTCTAGGGCGAAGGCGGCGCCGGCTAGAGATTAATATTCACGTTTCGTCGTAGACGAGGCCGAAATCGTGCGCGATGGGTTCGCCTATCGATTAATCGATAAAGGCGCGAGGTCTCGTGGCCAATTCCTTCGGTGCAGGCAGGGGCCTCCGCATGGAACACGATGAATATTTCAGAGATCGATCGATTTCAAGCGGCTCCGTTCGCGAGGGTTTCTCCGGAGACGGAGCTGGAAAGTAACTGGCAACTAAATATACAAGGTGTCGAGGAAAAAAGGTTACCCACCCCGTAGGATACTCGAGCCGGCTACTCTGCGGTAGCCAATTACTGTGCCTTCGGTTTCGTCAAATAAAACGTGTTAGAGCTTTTTATCTAAAATGAAATAATTATTCATAAGTGTAAGGGACAATTCAACTTTTTGTTAATGAATTCGCGGAGTTTTTTGGAAAGCTTGTGAAAAAGCTTACAGAAATAATGAGATTAATGTTCAGTAAATTATCGATTGTGTTGATAAAACGTATTCAGATTATAGAAGATTATTGCTTTTAGTTTCAATTTCAGTAGCTTATTTACTGCGCACAGTGCGTTAGTTACTGTGTCGGTTACCATAGGACAGGCCTACATAACCTCAAATTTCAAATCATCCTCGTCATATTATTGAAAATAATATTAATATATTCTTGAAAAGAAATGAAACAAAAATAAAACAGAATAAAAATATTTAATATGTCCTATTCGATTAATATGAAGTCAACTATGCCCGAAAACGAATCAAAGGCGCAGCAATTGTTCACCCCATTGTAACTGGCTCTACTACCCCATAGACTCGAAACGTTCACCACCATTCACCTAACGTTTCACTTACTTTGAGCTAAAATTCAAGATGGACGAAGTGCAATGAACATATTCGAATCACCGACTTCTTATCAGGTTACCAAATCCCGAGAATCCAATTAGGTATATGTGACAAGGAGCTTCGAGAAAGAGCTATAATTGAACTTAGTTTCATTAGTTGGCGTTAGAGGGTATAAGGTTCCACAATTTAGTGTGATGCATCGAGAAGGATAGATTGATACGATTGCACTTAAATCCTCTCTTCTGATGCCGTATATTAACACATTCAAGATGCTGGATCATGGAGATTTGATTGGCCGGTCACGTTCCTCTTTGAAGTTTCGTTTTCAGAGCCTACGTTTAACGAACACACGACCGACTGAGTTTCGCCCAACGAACAGTGACTATCATTCATTACAAACGGAGACGCGAACTTATTAATTTCGCTAGGAAGCATGCATTTATGCATGAACGTTTCCTCGAATCGGTACGAACTCGACGACCCCGTGTTTTTCTCGCAAGTGTCCAATAAATATGCTTCATTCCGTACCGATTATTCCGATTCGCCTGCGAATTAATGCGATCAATTAAGAGTCTTGATAGAGCCGAGAGCGCTGGTTTTTCAAAGATTTAAAATTCGCATGACGCATTACTATTCTTTTGTACGCCGAATAATTGAGAGCTGAAGCACGCGCTGGAGAACCACATTGTATTCGGGGAAAAAGAGCTACCCGCGGTTGTATTTTTGCAGGCACACGTACGAGCACAATTAGAGCACACACGGGCACGCGATCCTTTGACTTTCGATCTCCCAAACTTTCCTATTGTGCCTCGGAAACCGAAGAAAATTCTACTCGCGCGAATATAGAATGTCTCGAGCGTTACTCTACAATCTGTTCTATCTCCGATCTCCTCGTAAATGTTCCCTAAGTTTATTTGCACACGATGGAATGTGCTTCCGAGTATGTTTGTTTCCAATAGCTAGAATTATCTGAATTTTGTTTGGAGGTCCGAGCGTGCTTTTCAATCATCGCTGCCGGCCTACGGAGCTCTTTATGCAAGTCTCTATTTCCACGATGAAATTTGAAAAAGAATTAATTACAGTCTAGCTTCGTCGAGAAAAAGATGAGCGGAAATTTATGCAAAAATTTCTGAAAATTACTATGTAAAACCCGTGAAACTCGTTGGCGATGTTGCTTCGCGAATTCTGTAATAATTTTGTTCCGCCAGTCAATTGTTAATACGACGTTTTAACGAGTTTCGAGACAGTAAACGTTATAACAACTGGCAATCTTTTTCGTTTTTTAACATAGATTCCCCGCGATGAGAGTGCAACGTACGTAAGGCCGCGATTGCTATCAGCGAGAAAAACGCAATTTAGATAATTGCGAAACGCAACGATGCGGCGGGCTGTCTTTCAAAACGCGACAGCTGTGATACCGTTTCGATTTATCTATTTTAAACAGTCAAAACTGTCGACGTAATAATAAGTGAGCTTGATAAAATGTTAAAAACTCGGGAAAACGGAACCGGCTGATAGCGCGGCGACGCGATGCGCCGTAATGTGCAATTAAATGTAAAAATTATTAGATAAAATGTTAAACGCAGTCGCTGTCTATGTACTTCTCTTATCGTGTTTACGCAAGGATTCCCTTCCGCCGCGTTTCCACAACGAGGAAAATAACCAAACACGGTGCACGCGTGCCCGTGTGTGCGCGGCCATGGAATTTCGAATTTCCATGATGATCTTGATGATCGCGCGCGATGCAACGCGCAGGTTTACACCGATTGTAATCTCGCCAAGACTGATCGGAGAAAAATGATTATGTAGATCGGCGCAGATCGTGTATGTTCGATTCGTAAGCTATTGCGTTAATCAACGGTTAATATTTCAGCGAATATATTTATATTAACTGAACTATTTTTTAACATTTCAGCGAACGTTGCTTTCGAAGCGGTAAGCATCTCTGTCAAATTAATTTACTTATGACAAACATAAATTCGGTCAACGAAGCTTGTCGATAATAAATATCCACCCCCTGATTCTAAAGAATTTCATTCGAATTATCGATCGACTCGATCGTCTAATTTAATAAAAATATTGTTTCTAAGCGGAATATCTTTCGGCGAAAGATCGTAGCAAATCGCCTACCGCGATTTCGCCTCAAATATTTTAACAAGCCTTTGGGGATCGCCGAGACAAAAGACATTATTCAGGAGCACCAAAATCGCGAACATTAACACAGAAAAGATTTGCCGCTGAAAAGTAGCGTACAAATTGCATAGCGAATGTATCGCCTGCCAATTACTGAATCTTTCAGCACGCGTTTAAAACCTGTTATGCGTTTCCAGCGAGCAGCCTCGTATTAAAAAACGCCCTTCTCATAAATATTCAACGAAATGATAATTTGATGGTATCCGGTGATAATTCCGTCACGAGGTTCGTAATAACATCCGCGGCAAGTGAATAACAGTAACATTTGTGTCGCGATCGAACATTCTCCTTCGAAAATCCGTTCAACGCGAGAAACGAGGCTCCCACTTCCTAGGACTATTCATTGTTTAAATAACGCTAAACGACGTGAATTTTCTAGCAGATAACATTTGAAAAGACTGAACCAACTACTATGTCATAGTCTATCCGGAAATTAAACAATCGTTGCGTCTCATACCTCTCGATGAATCTTCGACTGATCGATCCGCCTGTTGAGATTAGAATCGCTATGCGAGCAGGACAACGGCATACCCTCGTCCCCGAAAATAGTATACGCGTATTCCTGATCCTTGGCTTAGATGGTTCTAGTTAACCGTACTAAACGCAGCAGATATTTCACTTGCCGATCAACGCATCCGAATCGGATAGCAGCCTACAACAGAAGAAAACGCGAATACGAAGAGAAAGGAACTGTTCGCCACCACACTTGGTTGGTTCTGTTCTACTCAACTTCTGAACCCATTTCGCCGGCTCTTTTTGCACGCGCTACGGACGGATACCGTTCTAACATCTACAAAAAGGAATTCGAACTGTTAGCACATTCGCTGCCACATCGAGCCTTGTTCCTGCAATAAGATGTTCCATTAATATCGTAACGGTTTTAACTAGTCTTGTTCAATCGGTTACATCGCACAGTGGTCAATTTACTAGAAAATGTGAGGTTAGAGTCTAGGGAGTACGACCAGCGACGGACCTCGGATCTATTTAGACCCTTGGTAAAAATATTGCTATTTAATTATCCTTTTTCAATTGATAATTTAGATCCTCGAATGCTTTATTCAGATTTATAGGAAAAACTAACGCGTAGGGAAGGAATATTTTGAAAAATATGTCGACGAGAAATTCATAAATGAAATTTTAAAATTGTCGGAAGTAAATTATTACGAATTATTACGAATTATTACGAAACTGACCACTGTGTACCATAAACAGAATATCGTTTGTTAGAACAAATTTTAGCAGCCTTCCAGGTTGATAAAACTGCGTCACGTGTGGCAATCAATGTGTTAAATTATAAATACTCCTAAACGATATACGAACAGACTAAAAAATTAAATTGCACAGTTATTGCTTCGGCGTAGATTCGCGTACGTCCAACGATTGTACACGCGAGCGAAACACTAGTATACAGGCATCCGTTTCACGAAGCGTAAGTCTAACTTCTAGGTACGTGTTCCGGCCTAAAACGAAAACGAAAAGTTCAGCCGGCCGCGTCGGCCAAATGGATTAAAACCAGCAGAGACGACGATTTTGCGAATAAACGGGCTCTTTTATTTCCAAATACCGGCAGCGGATATTGAAAAGTTCCACTCGGATCTGCCGATACGGATTCGACGAAGAACTATCCGGCGACCACGTGCAATTACCGCGTCGGCTGCCGCGTAACAACCCTAAAGATTCCCGCAAATTGTTTAAATGACAGTTTCTTAAAACAATTCTTATTCTCTTGCGTGATACAAAAGTCCTAGTAAAATTGTTCGAAATCGTGGAAGGAAATTCTAAAACTTAATTAACCCTCCTTGGGCCTCATTTTAGCAAATAATTTTACTTTTTTACAAGATGACGTGCACATCTTAATTATATAAGGTCTCTAAGATGACTAATAAGAATATTGATGATACTTGGCAGCACCGTCAACCTGATATATCGAAGAAATCGCCTCGCAAGTCGTCTGCAGGTGGATATTGAAGAAAATAATTTAGTAAAAGGGTTAATATAATAGCAACGCGGCAGTCGACGCGTTAATTACATAATTTCCACTCAAATCGCAGATCAAGGGTCGAGTCAATTGTTAGCCAAATGGTTGAACTCCGCGCGAGAATATCTGTGGAGGTCAGCTCCCACAATTGTCAAGTTATCGTTGGGTGCTTAGATCGGTTTCAGTCTGTAAGGTCCAAGCAGCGATCGGCGAGTGTTATTCGCTAGAGAGATCTACTCTGCTCGGCGTCCGTTCAGGTGTCGGATCAATCGAAAACGTTAACAGACCTTGTGAAAGGAGAAAGAACGGCTCGTCCCCGTTTTGTTTCGTCGAAAGCACCAGATAGTCTACGAAGTTCGGATGCGGATGGAACGAAGATCGATCGACTCTCTGTTTTACTGGCTATGTATCCTGCGCTACGCCGTACACGCTTGTACAACACAGGAATAAATAAATAAAGAATAGGATATAGTCCTCGGGGAGCGAGGTGGTCCGCGGACCCTGTCCCTCCGGCTCTTAATATAGGAGATAAATTAAAAAATTCGGCTAGAGGAGAGAATCGCGTCTCGGTTTAGTTATTGCACTGTGCGCGAGTGGTCCACCGCGACATCCTTAAACACAATCTCACAGACACGGTTGTCTGTGATCAAACGTGCCCGACACGCGCTCCCGATACCGTTGACAGCGTGATGGGAACTGGGCAGACTGACGGCTGTTAATCGGCGCGAAGGAACCGAATCGATTTCAGAAATATTTCTCCACCGGGGACGCGACGCTTCGGGGGTACTCTCGAACGTTTAAACCTCGGACGATCCTCAGGTAAATAGTCCACTCACGTTTCTTCGAGCAACTTAAAAATTCCAAATTAATCCCAATTTGTTGCTATAAGCTCTGGGCCTTTTGTGTCTGAATACTGTGAAATATTTAACCCCTTGCTACCCTTTCACGAGGCCGACTCGTTGCAATTTTTGGTAATAAATATGGATGTACTATATAAATAAATATATATGCCATTCTTATACCTTATAAGTCGGAACAAGGTCAACGAAATGTATTAATTTTCGTTTTTAAAAATTGTTACAATAGAAAAAATTGTAATCGTTCAAATTGTAGTGATAATGGCGCGGCAAGGGATTAGGCACGAGTGCTTTTAGATTGGAAGATCGCGTCTTTTGTGCAACTATTTGCGAGGAGCATACGAGGGCGAACTGGATCGATTATTTTCTATTCTCAAAAGGGTGCGCGGCGCCTCGAAAATCGAATAATGGAGCGAACGCGTTTTTCTTGAAACAGCGTTCGTTATGCGAGCTGTCACGTGTCCAAGAACTATTGATCGACCGAGTACAAAGTTGATGTGTGACTTCGGTGTACGTGTGTTATTACAGCCGGCACCGTAATTACGAGGAAACAACTTTTTATTTAAATTTCGTAGCCCGCGAGCGATGAAAAGAGGTAGAAAGTCGATATTTAATTTCGACCGTGCCTCGTTTCATCTTCGATATGCTTTTTCTCTAACGAATCAATCGAATCGCTGAAATTATGGCAGCCATTCGGATGTTCTCCCCTTTTGACAAGTTACATAAAACTAGACTGTGGCTTTTACGCGTTCGTGTAATCTGTGATCACATGAATGATTTCAAAAGTCAACATTTCCATGGAATCCGCGGCCTGCTTGCTGCGAACCGGCTCCAAGGAACTAGTCCCAAATATCGCGGTCTCAAAGACCAACCCTTTAACACGTCCGCTGCCATCGTCTGTTTTCGAAACAGTTTTACGCGGCTGAAATTTTTCTTTCCGAAAGAAAAAAATTATGCAAATTCTAACGAATAAGAGCAATTGATCTCGTAAAGAGCGTCGCGCGTTGTAACCAGACCGCGGATGTCTGCGGTGAATGGATTATCACGCGACGAACTTTCCGCTTTATTGCTCATTGAAAACTTCGATCGCCGGCCGCGCAAAGTGTCGTAGTCTAGCCAGGCCTGCGAGCAACATTCTAGATGAAATTAATTCGGCTTTACGCGAGGGTCGAGATTTTTATAATCGAAGTTGGTAGCGAACGTGTTAACGGTCCCCGAATAGCGTGAGACGTCGTCGGAGCGACAACTTTTCCCTGAAACTATCGGTCGGCAAGAAAACCGCGGAGCAGAAATTGCGACAAATATTGCACGGTTGCGAATCGCAGTGTACACAGCGAGGAAGGGAAACACGGTCGCCAAATTCCGCGGGCAGCTGCGTATATTTCCGCATTCATATCAATCGCGGCCGCGAGAAACGCGCGGGAGCGCGGAGTGCAATTAAACGTAATATCGTTTTCGTTTAAACATTAACATTGAAATGATCGACGGAGAGAGAACGCGTTCGCCTCGAGTTTCCACGAGTCGTCGCGCCAAGAAAATTCGATTTCGCCGAGAGATCCGCGGTCTAATTACGAGAAATTGCCGATTCCCACTTGACTCGGCCGGAGCAGGCGGCCACCCAGCAATTACATAATTTCGTCGTAATATTTTCCGTTCGTTCGACTGTTGCCGAACGGAATATTTCGGCGGGAATCGCCGTTAATTGATATATAATAATTACCGCGGCGAAATTAACCCGTCGAATAATTCATCGTCGAACGGAGGTTCGAAACGGCACGACTAATTAGCGGTCGCGAGGATAATCCAGAAATGGCTGTAGAGTGAATGCGGCTCGACAGTGACAGCGCGGCGGCGGGAACGCGACGCGTCCGCGGATCGCCTCGTCGAGATGTGTGCGAGGTACCGAAGAGAACCGACGAATCGGCGAGGATCGCCCGAAAGGAAACACAGAACGGAGGACGAAAGCATCGAGAAAGCCGTCGATGCCGGCGCACTCGTAACAACTTAATTAGCGGCCCCGCGCCGCGCCTAATTTCCACGTTCCTTACGTCATTCAACCGCGTCCACGTACGCGCCGAATCGAATTTTCTCCACTGTGGACGTATCTCTCTAAAAACCCCTCCCGCCCCCGTCGTCAGTCCTAAAAACCACCCGTTCCCCACCCGCTGTGAGTCGCCGTTTTTCTCCTGTGAACTATAATCGTAATCATCGGCGCGCGAACCCCAGATCCCCTTCCCTTGTCAACTGTATAAAATATTCTCAATCGTATCAACAATAGTCACATCGTACATCGTACAACGTCATTACATTATTACAATAGTTTATAGTTAATCGTAATCAATATAATATTCACAGCATTTTATCAAAATCTCTTAAAAGCACCAACCGTGGCGGCTCAAAATTTCTTCTTCATTTTTTTTCCTTTTTCCCCATTCGTTCGTTATTCCCCCGTTACTTCTTCACGATAAAAACCCGATCTTCAATCATCCTCTTCCGTAATTCCTCTTCTTTATCTTCCTTCTTCGTCTACGTTCTTCCTTGCTGCTTCTCTCTCACGCCCTCTCTCTCTCTCTCTCTTTCTCTCTCACTCTTTCTCACTCTCTCTCTCCCTCTCTATCGCGCACGCAGTCTCACAGTCTCGCAGGCATACTCTGTCTCACCCTCAACCTCTCGTTCGCTCTTTCTCTCTCCCT
Source organism: Augochlorella aurata (assembly GCA_028455555.1). Taxonomy (NCBI): domain Eukaryota; kingdom Metazoa; phylum Arthropoda; class Insecta; order Hymenoptera; family Halictidae; genus Augochlorella; species Augochlorella aurata. Next base: position 5,055,890 of record CM052151.1, on the reverse strand, counting down.
TTCTCTCTTTCTCTTTCTCTCTCTGTCTCGCTCGCTCTCTGCCTGTCTCACATATATATATGTATATATATATATACCTTCAATAATTTATCGATATATATATACATGTATATAATATATATATGTATATATAAGCTAAACGTTTCGTCTTAAAGCACTGATTAACCGAGGGAGCTCGTTTTAACGTGTCCCTCCCTCTGAACACGCGTTTTACCAACCATCCTAACCAAAATCACAGGACTAACTAGAAACACCGCCGGTCTTATGCCTCGTCGCTCAGTGGGATCGATGGACGCGAGGTATACACCCTTCGTGGAGACGAACGGAAAAAGAAGAGGGTAGTAGTAGCAGCAGCAGCCGGGGAACGATAACGAAAGGTGAGGAGAAGAATCCCGGGCTGATCGGGTCCCGTGAAAGCAACAGAGGAGGAGGATGAGGAGGAGGCGCGCAGGCTGTCGTCGTCTAAGCTCGCCTGTGCCGGTGAACGGGAGGCAGCAGCCGAGACGTCGGGTCCGGGCTGCCGTCGACGAGACACGCGAGACGATGATGATGATGAGGAGCAGGAGGAGGAGGAAGAGGAGGAGGAACGGTGGGGGCAGGTCAAACAAATACGAGAAACAACGAGCAATGGTGAATGAGGCACTACTGAAACTGCTCGTGTCCATGCTCCGTTTTCCCTGGTCCGTGGCGGCCGCTTGCGGACCCTCGATCCTCTTTGACGGAGGGCCCGCGGTCCCGGTGATCGATGGGACGGCAACGGCGACGGCGGACGAAGGGAAACGGCGACGACGAAGGAGGTGTATTCGGCGATTCTTCCTCCGGCGGTGATGAACGTGGCGGTTCTTCTTGCACGAGCTAAGGCGAACTCAATGATGCGGCGGCGGTGGCGGCGGGGCCTCTTCCTCGGAGGGGTTCACGGGACTCGGGGACAGGAACTTGCGCACATACTTCGGATAATGTGTCTTTTCGTGGGACTTCAATATCGTCGACCTCGAGAAGGTTTTGCCGCACAGCGTACATCGGAACGGGCGTTCACCGGTGTGCACGCGGGAATGGTCCTTCATGTGGTGACGCAGCTTGAACGCCTTGCCACAGAACTCGCACTTGAACGGTCGGTCGCCGGTGTGCGCCGGTAGGTGGGCTATCAGGGAGCCGACGTCCGGGAACGACTTGCCGCAGAACTTGCAGCCGACCACGCCGGAGGTCGGGTCCGAGTGGGCCGCGAGCTCCAGGTCCACGGGCTCGATCGTACCTGCTGTGGGGTAGTGGGCCTCCGGCGGCAGGTGCATACCGGGCTCGAGACCCAGCTGAGCCTGCAGCTGCAGGTGGGCCGCCTGCTCACGGTACTTGAGCGACTCGAGGCTGTGCGAGAGGATGTGCCGCGCCAGCTTGCTCTGGTGGAGGAACGGGGCACCGCAGTACATGCACGCAAACACCCGCTCATCCACACCCATCAACTCCTGCAACCAAACAAACAAGAACATCAACTTCTTGTCTTCCCTTTAGCTCGTCCTTTACACCCTCGCAATTAACATCTCTCCTTCCTCTCTCTCTCTCTCTCTCTCTCTCTCTTACGCTCTCTCTCTCTCTCTCTCTCTTGCTCGCTCTCTTTCTTTCCGTCTCTCACATTCTCTCTTTCTCTCTGGTTCATTCACTCTCGCCCTCGTTTCTACTCGTTCGTCTTCGTTTAAACATCCATCTATCTAGTCATCTATCCATCTATCTTTCTATCTATTGTCTTTTGCGATTTCTATACTCTTCCGTTTTCTTTTCTGTTTGCTCTTGTTCCGTAAAGTGCGTTTACTGTTCAAGTGATCGTATCAAGCAGAATAGAGATACCTCTTTCTCTCGCTCTCTCTCATCCTTTTTCGCTCTCTCAATCTCGCTCTCTCTTTCTCTCCTTTCCTCGTGTCTCTTACGTGTACGCTACACGATAATTTTCGCTACACCGCCGCGGAAACTCGCTCGTTCCGACACTACGCGACACACGGCAGTACGCACATGTATCCTGTGTGCACATAGTATGCATGTATGTACGAGCCGCGACGAGCCGGACTTCAATCGGCACGCATCGACGCTCCTTATTTGACAAAAAAAGTAGGAAAGTCTCTCTATGTTCTTTACCGCGTTTTCTGGTTTCGCGTTTCCTCGCTTTGTCTTTTAGCTCTGCGTTTTCGGCTGCTGCATTCTTCCTCTCTCTCTCTCTCTCTCTCTCTCTCTCTCTCTCTCTCTCTCTCTTTCATTCTCTCATTCAGTCTCTTTATCGCTATCGCGACTATAGATTTTGTCGACTAAAAGAAAAAAATATAAATAAAAGACGACGGACCGGACAGGCTCGACCCGTCTGCTAGTATTGTTGGAAGCCCGGTTTTCGGATTCGCGATGCATGTGTATGAAATTCTTTCTCTCGCTCTTTCTCTCTCTCTTTCTTCCGCTCTCCCTCTCTCTCTCTTTTGCTCACTCTCTCCTTTTCATTCTCTCTCTCTCTTCCTTTCGTTCACTCTCTGACTCATGAGCTCCTCTCGTTATCGGTTGGAAAAGAGAAGTCCCTGACCTGACGAGTAAGTGATACTCCTCTCGACGGCATGTAAGACGGTAGCACAAGAAGTTGACGCTCATTTTTGTTTGGCACGACGCGCACCCCAGGTAAAAAACATGTATGACAAGAAGGTTTGTCTGAGTGTGTGTTCATCTTATATATAAACACGTACAAGGTGTCGTCGTACGTGTCTATATATATGTATATATATATACATACGTATCATATATGTAATCGGTCTTTTGGATAGCAAGTGACACATGTACAGGCCCACGGCAACCCCCACAGCCTCGCTCAAGAACAATAACAACAACCCACCCGCACCCCCTCGGTCCCACCTCCCTCTTTTTTTCTATTTTTTTCTTTTTTGCAACGTATCTAAATTTTCTTTTCTTTTTGTCTTTTTCCGTGATCTTTATGTATACTTTTTCTTTTTTTTGCTCTACTCTTCATTTTTTAGGCTATTTCTTTTTTTTTCTTTTCTTTTCTGTACTGGTATCATGTATGTTCGCGTATGGTAACAGCGGCCGAGAATCGTCGCGGTGCAAAAAATTGATTCGCCGATAGCAAAAGGCATTGCAACCAACCAAAGAAAACGATAAAATCGAAATACAAATATTACAAAGTAACAAATGGTAATAATGAATGTCAATATAATCTGCAATATGTATAACGCTATATATATACATATATGTATATATATGTATGTCAAATATTAACCTATATATATATATATATATAGATATATATATGTACGTACATACACATATGCAATGTATATTACCATTGTTACATGTATGCATATCGTACGTATGTATCTACACACACGTGTGTACGGGACGAGCCGTCCGACGTTAGAATCGAAAATGCACCCCACATCGACGACATTCGATAACAAAATACTCTTCCACCAAAAAATTCCACGAGTTACCCCAAAATCCTTATCAAGGGCTATTCCACGTAAGACTAACTTTCCAAAAACATATCCCCGGCGAAGATAAAACAATAGATCAAAGCACTTAACGTCAAATACCACTTTGCAAATTTGTCTTTCCACAAAGAAGATTCTAAACCACACATACGATAAAACTCTATGGTTACTCGGCGACACGGAAAGCATGTTTCAAAAACACAGTCATTTTCGATTCGAACGCCACGCGGCGCGACCCGTGCGGATACATATCCACATATACATACATGTATTTACGTATTTATATATATATATAAAAATGTAGTAAAAAACAACCATGGCCAAAAACGAAGGTCAACTTCTTGACAGTGAGCTAGCAAGACAGGCTGGCAGGATGGGATGAACGGGATTGTCGTTACTCGCCGGTTCTTTCCGTCGATCTTTCGAGTGGCCAGGTGAGGGCGAGGAAGGACGATGGGCGGGGGTGAGAAAAGATCATCGATAGAGTCGACGTGCGAGAGCGTGGTCCGAGGATCGTGCGCCGTCAGGGCGGTTCGTCGCAGCCCTTCGAAGCACCGGGATGCGATCAGAAAACGGGACACAGGATTCGCTGTTTCTGAGGAGCATTCGGACGACGCGGAACGCTTTGTTGTTTCGCGTTGGAACAAAGTCGAGTAGTAGCGGGGAAGAATAGATGGAAAGCTGTGTCGTGGGGATCGAACGGGCGGCTCGAGGATCAAGAGAAAGAGAGAGAATAAAAAGAGAGAGAGATTTTGATTGAGAAAAGGTGCGTAGAAAGGACTTGGACTGAGGTGTACTGGAAATTGAAGAAGAAAGAGAAACAGAACGAGAAAGAAAGAAAGAAAGAGAGAAAGAAAAGAGAAAAAGAAAGAGAGAGAGAGAAAGAAAAAGAGAGAGAGAGAGAAAGAAAGAGAGGACGTATGCACGGTTTAGTGGAGAAGTGAATTAGTTCGGAAAAGAAGATAATACGTTCGTTAAAGTAGACGACATGCACGATTGATCTTCTGCGCAGCGCGTCTCGGCGAGAATCCATTCACGGGTCGCAAAAGCTAGATCGGCGAACTGCCAACTGGAATTTACGACTGTCTTATGCGAAATCTGTCATTGTTTCGTCTCCTACGCCGCGTCGTCGTCTAAGACCCGAGACTCTCCGGAGAATGTTTGCGGAAATGATCCATGGCAAATCGTCTACCGCGCAAGGGATGATTCGTCTTCGAGGAGACTTTGCTCGCAAGTTCCATCGAGGGTGCATTAATCTATCGATAGAACCAAGTTAGCGCTGCGTCAAACCGTTTCTTCAAAGCGATCTATCCTACTGCTTCGAGGGGCACGTGTGGTACATATACACATATACGTGGATATATAGACTCTGTACGCTAGCTTCCTAAGAGTATTCGGACACTTGCCGGCCGACTATTCTCGACAGGGACCGCGTCCCCCTTTCGTAAACGACCGAAGAAGAAACTACTACTTCCGTTTGAATTTTAGGACGGTTCTCTGGTTTCGAAAAGCGCGGAAAGACTGACCTCCGGACGCGTCGAGTGTTTTTTGCTCGACGCGTTTGGCAAGCGTCCGAATACTAGTGGACGGCAGCTCGTATATACGTGTATACATGGACATATCTCTCTCTGTCATCGAACCTGCGATCACACTTTTCAACTCTCTCGGTTAGGACACGACTGGCGACTTCTGTTAATGACACGATCACTTTCCAAAATTAGCGGGGAGAGCAGCAAACAGCAAAGCACTTTGGGCACGCATGCAAATAGACCCACATGCAAAGTGAACTTCGAAATATAATATAACGTATGCCTGTCTATCTGTAAGCGCAAGGATAGACAGACAAGCAAAATAGACAGATATATAAATAGATAGATAGATAAAATGGATCGTGTTCGATGTTTCCTCGAGACGTGTGCGTCGCTCCCCGACGATCTGTCGCCGGGGGCACACGACGGACAGACACGTCGAGCAGACCCCGTCAACGGACGACTCCTCGTAACCTTGCTAGACGTATCTGTTAGGTCACTACGCACGGCCGGTGGCACGAATCGAGAATCGAACGAGTTTCGCCGGCTCGTTTTATTTTTTTCCAACGGTTATCCCCCCCGTTCCGTCGGCTCATCCGCAATCCGAGTATCCGAAGAGGTAATGCCGCGCGGCCTGTGTTACGCGATTGCGAATGAGTCGAGTGCGTTTCGGGGGAGGGGGGTGTGGGGGTGGTACACCGACATTAACCGTAATCGATATACAAATGCAGAGTAAAGAGAAAGTACGAGAATAAAAAGTCAATAAATTGGAATATACATATATGTATATGTACATGTATACATATCGGGGGTACACGTATACACGGTAGATGTCGTACTTATACGTGTCGTCGTATGCGTATACATGTACGTATAGATATCGATAGGTAGAGCGGAGAAAAGAGAAAGAAAAACTCACCGGATCTGGTGGGAGTCTGTAGTCTGTGGATATTTCGCTGCTCGCACTCCGCTCCTCGGTCGACTTTTCCCAGTCCATCTCTTTTTTTAACGACTGGAAACGAACATCGGGCTCACGTCAAAGTAATAATTGGATAACCGTCGCCGGCGCGATGCGTTTCTTCTCGAGTCGGCGTTACCGAAATCATTCGATTCCCGGGAATCGGAAAACACCTTTGGCCACGGATTAAGGGAAAAGCACTTACTACGAAACGTCTGCCTATTGCGACACGATGGAACAAATGACACGGTCGAGAATAGCTTGAGAACATGGTTCTTTGGAAATTCACTCGCGTATGCACTGTTACGTAATAACAATCTGCTGTGAAAGAATGTCTTTTTAGAGCACAGTGATCGACAGACTGAGGGTCTTTATGCAAAATAAAAATTGTCTGCATAGAAATAATTTTCATGAAAATAATTAAAACAATTTTAATAAGTTGGCATTAATAGATCGACATTCCCAGTTGCTATTAATCATTTTTGTCAGAAAATCCTCAGTCTAGTGATCAAGAATATACTGTTCCATATTATGTACTTTCAATTTGTTACTATTTTTTATTCGTACCAAGTAAGTATTGCAAAGTTTATTATGTTATCGAGAAACATCGATTTGTCAAACAGTGGCATAAATATTCGGCAATAACAATTATCGGTTTTAATAAAATAATATTATACTTCTCGAAAAGTGTTCCATAATAAGTACTTTTACCTTACCTTAACTCGTTGCTTGCGAATACACAGATACTATTTTATTGTTAAATATTACTTCCAATATTTCAATGACACTGATAAACTGTGGAGGTGAAGCAAAATATTAGTAATAATGCAACGACTATAGACCGCGGACGTGTATGCATTTAATATAAATCCAATTCTAATTGTTCTTGCAATTGATCTAGAAAATGTTAATTCTGCATGAATGTCCGCGGTCTAACAATAACAGTTGATACATATGTCGTGTAAAATCAGGGGATGTATGGAATCAAAACAACATTTCCAGGTTAATGGAATTCCTGGGATATCGAATAGGCGTCGAGTGCGAAAGGGTAATTACCTCCTGCACGTTGTAAATTTAATAAACGGTATTGTTTGAAAAATGATAATAATAGGTCAGATATTGCTTTGCACACTGTTCATTAAATCGTCTACGTTTATACCTCATCGATCAATTGACTGAACGCTTTTCAGCAACAGTGCGAAAGTGTGTGCTATTTTATTTATTTTATTTATTTTATTTATTTTATATTCACCGCGAACGATATTCACAAAACGCGGACTTCTGTCTTAAACAATTAAACGTATTTTTATTGTAAAACTTTCAAGGCCTCTGCGTTTGTTCCAATAATAAACAAATACTTTACGAAAAGTTGATCACGAATGTCAGCCATTTGTTGTTCGTATCAAACTCGAAAAATCTTACGAAAAAATTGATGCTAAAATAAAATAAAATAAAATTGATAAATTGATGTTAATCTCAAATAGACGATGGCATCCGCAATGCCACGAAACATATTTTAATTAAAGAGCCGAATGATAATAATTTCAAACACACTTTAGCTGTTGCGAGTTCCGCGGGTAAACGCTTTAAAAAACGGGAACAGGAAGAACAAAACCGGGTGGATGAAAAAGTATTTATAAATTACTATTTAGGAAAACCGTGTGTGCCCTAGAACGAGCAACTGGTGGCCGTGGGTGTGCTCGCGGCTGTGTGGGTGACTCTGAAAGTGGAGTTTAGAGCGAGAATTCCGAGAGAAAAGCGGACAGAACAAGCATCGAGAGTTCCGAGCGTCTAGCCATAATCATTGTGAAAAAAGATCAAACGGAAGAATTGTTACCGTTGTGTATAAAACGGTGCTTATTAATGTAACTACGCGCGCGCGCGCGCGCCTCGTAGTCACGGCAACTAAAACTCTTTCGCTGCACTTTCCCCTCACAAAGTGAAAAACGTTATAAAAGCTGACGCGATGAAACGAGGCTGACACATACGGAGTATGTATAATAAAACTCTCTTACGACTCCGAGTAGCTCGCGGCGAAATTCCCAACGAAATAACGTGATTTTAATATTAAAATTGACAACTCGTTCTTCTACTTTCGACCGCTGCGACGGAAGAATCACTTTGGGGAAAGGTGGCGCCAAATATGAGATTACCGGATTGCTATAGCTCCAGCTGGGGAAATGTAAATTGTCAAAATGGGTCTTATACAGTTTGCAAGAGCATGGACACCTTCCTGCAAAAATATGATGTAAACCGAAGGTGCGTCTAAATGGTTGAACAATCTGAACCGTTTAATAATTTATTGCAAATTATAAACATCGAGGAGAATTTTACAACGTGAAGAGATTTTATACTGATGTCGTTACTTGTCTTTAGGGGTTGAAAAGAGTTATGACATGTGTTTCGGCTCTTGAGACAGTTATGGAGGAGATATCCTTGCAAGTAAAACATCTTGATTTGAAGAGACTCTTACTATAGCAAAAATTTCTTAGCGGCTTTGTCGACGCGTTATTATCGAAAAACGTCGACCAATCACAGAACGAGTACGGCTCCGCCAAGCTTTCTATCGCATCGGAATTCGTCCGCTGTACTCGCTCTCCGATTGGTCCGTGTGTTTCGTTAATAACTCGCCAACGAAGACAGAAGCAACATTTTCGCCAAGGAAAAAGTTGTTCGAAATCGTCTGAGAAATTCTTAGACACTGTACACAATCGAGTCGAAAGAGGTTAAAATGTGGTTGACCAAAAAGATTAGAGTCACCCGGTACGCGAAAGAAACGGACGATTCTAAACCGTGCGATAAGTAGGATAATCGAGCGGCCATGTTCGTCGAGTGAAAAGTGTGATAAAACAAAGAGATACTCACAAGTGGAACTTGCTGGACCGGAGGTAACCCCGACGGACCCGCGAGAGGTTCTGTACTGTGCGGTGACGGAAGCCGGCTTTGTGGTAAGTTCAACGGCAGCACGCCAGGCGTGCCGCTGGTGTTGTTACTTAGACTCATGTCCGACGGTCCGCTGTGCACCGAGATCGGGCTGAGGGAACCCCTCGTCTCCTCGAGGCTGACAGCATCTTCGGAGTCCCTCCTAGGTCGATCGAGGGCCAGGGGTCCCGAGCAGGGGCTACCAGGTCCAGCGGGCGAGGGTGGACACTCCGTCATGTCTATCGCGTCGGCAGGCTCGCTGGTGGCCGGTTGCGTGACGTTCTGCTGCGTTTGGTCGCATTCTTTGCCAACACCCGCGAGCACCGCCGCGCCAACCACGGACGCGTTGCCTTCTCGGTCCCTCTCCTTGTTGCTCGCCTCCTTTATGCTCTCGCGTTCCCGGTGATGCTCCCGCGACGTCTCCCGCTGCAAACCCTCGGACGCGCTCGTGTGCTGCTGTTGCGGTTGCTGTTGTTGCTGCTGCTGGTGCTGCTGTTGCTGCTGCTGCTGCTGCTGTTGCTGTGGCTGTTGCTGATCGTCCCTCGACGCTACCGCCGCGTTGATGTTCGTCATATCCGCTAGACCCTTCACCTTAAGGCTCTCCGCTGTCTTAAGGAGAGCCGATAGCTGGCAGTACTCGACGTTTACCTCGCCCTTGTACATGAAGTCGACGAGGGTACGTAGCTCGGCGAAACGTACGTCCTTTAGGATGACTATGGGGTGGCGGTTTGGGTGGTCCAGGAACAGAGCCTGGAAGTAGCTGGAGCACGCGGAGAGGACTACCTTGTGGGCACGTATCGATGGTCCCTCCGTGCACGCCAGTGTCACGTCCACCAGCGACTCCGACTCCAGCAGTTGACTGAACACACCCAGCAGGTTGCTCTGATGATTGTTCCACCTCAGGCAGTAATGCTCACTTCCCATGTCTGAACTGCACCCCGCAACCCTGCTGCAAGAGAAACATTTGTACCGACCGCGTTTATTCCTCGCTTCCCGTCGAGTCGTTCCCTGTCAAATCTCCGCTTTCTTTTCTCGTCAGTTCTCCGTTCAGAAGCTTTTTTCGTTTGTTCGTCCGTTTGTTTTCGTTTGCTCGTTTGCTCGCTTTCCTGTTCGCTCTTTCTTTTTTTAATTCGTCGCCTCCGCTCGCTAGAGAGGCTGCTCTCGCTGCTTCCTCGTTGAAATTCCCGGGATCGAAAGACACTCGTGTGCTTTTAATATTTAGTCCTACCTCTGAATAGACCACAGAGTGGTTCGTGGTAATCGGAACGAGGACGGAGGATTGTGGGAAATGCTCGGAATTCCCGAGTTACGGAACCTAACGTGTCACCGGGGTTGCATTTTATAGGCACGAGGCTGTTGCGAGAATAGGGTTGAGCGATTGCTGCAGACACAATGTAGATCGATCGGAAAGAACACTTGTTGGAACCAAGAGTAGGATACTCTTGATTTTTGAATATTTTGGACTGATTTATATCGAACGATTTTCGTTGCAGTCGTCGCGCTGTCTTCTATTAATTCTCCCAAAAAAATGAGCTCAAAAAATGTCAGGATTGTTGAGAGTTATGTCAACGTTATGTTCATATTTCTACAATTTTATGAAATCTGTAAAATGATACCTTATTAATACTTTAATTGCCACAGCATTTTTATTAAATTTGGTCATTCCCCAGTTTCAGCATAGTCCACGCTGCATGTCTGAATTTGATCAGTTAACAATAAAAAGATTCTAGAAAAATAGCTGCGCCACTCCCATTTGTTTACCACTGAGAGAACTAGCCTATTCAATGCAAATGTATAAAAATTGCTAATATAATCATAATTGTTGCGATAATGAATCCTGCAAATTCCCGTTAATTACCTTTAAATCGTAGGCTACTTCACCCCCGCGAACTTTTGCTCCTTATTATTTGTTTACTTACGCACGTTTTTATATCCGCTAATTGGTACGACACGGTTTTTAGTCACGCCTCTCGATCACTTTAATGTAGATCCTTCGGGCGACGACTTTTTCTAAAATAATCGCTCTGGAGCAGCTATTAAACATTTTGTATTTCTACGCGCGAGCGTGTGTTCCCCAATAAAAAATTCATTAGCTATTGCAAACAGCAATCATCGTCACCCGGTGCATGACGGCAACCTAATCGCGTAAAATTACATACGACGCCTAATCGCATGTAAATCCGCTTGGACACGCACGCATAAATTAACAGGCCGGTATTTTTCCCTGGAACGTGTCCCGCATGAGCCGCGCGAAAAGGAACACGGAACCGCGAATGTCTAAATTGGAATTCCTTGTCCGCTGATGGAAAACCGTATGTGGGACCCTTCGCTGTCGCTATCAGAATTTCTTCCGGCGTAAATCACTGTTCGCGGAAGCGTGAAGCCGCCGCGGCGCGCCGCGCCGTTCGGCCGATTCCCGCGATTTATTCGCACGCTGCGCTGAGAAACGCGCGACGATCGAGTCGTTGTTCAATTCTGGCCGAGGAACACGCGCAAGTTACTGCTGAAAGAGCGCCTAAGTTAACAGGCGATTAGGATTATTTGAGCGAACCGGCGAATATCAATTAATAATAATAATAAAGTAACAGTACAATTTAAAATAAAATATTTTAGTCATTATGCAGCGAACTAGTCTCTCTGAAATTTAAAGAAAAATTCGAGTCGTTTAGACCAGTTTTGCAAAAGTTATACCATTTTAAAAGTAGCGACTCAATTAGTATTGAAAATGATAGTAAGTGCGTTTTGAATTCAAGCAATTGGATTTGTATAAAACGATCAACGCGGACGAGAGTTAAAAATCCGCAACCCAGCTGCGAGCAACAAATTATAATTGACTGCTTTAATTATTATTAAATATACAGAAACTTGTATGTTAATGCGGCTGAATAATTAGCGTCCAACAATGCGCGCAACGTTAACGAATAATATAAATATACATTTTTGAAAAACGATAACGATGGCTAAACTAAAAAACGGTACACAAAAGACACTAACAATAACCAAAGAACAACGATAAAGATTCTAAACAATAGCGTGACGGTGAACTTCTTTAAAGTCAAACCGAAACCCACCCTCTTAAGGTGCAACTCGCGTAACTTGGAATTTATGAATATTTCTTGCGAATTGTTTTCAATGAACTAAACTGCATTCTAACATCTAGTCTACAGAGGACTTATAAAGCTAATCACGGTGATTAATCTTGATTTATCGCTGTGAATGATACAAACTAGATTCCTCCGCCGTTTTTAGACTTCTCATGCCTCGGCAGTGATTACGATACCAATCAATCATTTGTCGAACACGAGTTCCCATTAAACAAAACAACCTATACAAAGTTTTCTATATTATCTGAACAACTTCGAGTAATAATCCGAGAATTAATGAACGAGAATTAATTGTTTCTCGCGGCGCCTAATAGTTCGCGCCGACAAAACCTCGGTCCGCGGAAGCGCGCGATCTCGCGATTGTTATAAAGCAGATACGCTTGTCAGTGTCTCATCAGTCCCTTTTTTCCTCGGCGATAACAGCTCTATAAATCGGTCTAATTAAAACGTTCATTATTCAAGCAGTAACGCGGCGGCCGTCGCGGCTCGGCTCGACGCGGCTCGGCTCGGCTCGGCAGCGCGCCGCGAGTGGATGCGTTGGGGAATTATTCAAGCGCTCGACGACCGCTAATAATCCCACGGCAATTTGGTCCACGTAAAAATATTATTTTCTCTTTATTATTGCGATATGTCCCGCATTATCGCGTACGGGCACGTTATCACGGGGCCGAGGCGGATCACGCGAGGATTGCGCGGCGGCCCTTGCGCGTATCCGCGGACGCAACACGCGAGCACCACCGATCTCGACCGAGCTTCGTGGCGTGGATAATTACGTGTGTAGTTACACGTGTGTTTCCGTGATCGCACATGGCCGCGACACGTGCGTGCGCGCCGTTCACGCATTAGACGCGGCAATAAATACCAGGGAAAGATAAGCGATGCTATCGCCGGCTGATATCGGCTCTGCATCTCTCCGTGCATCTATCCGCGCATCTCTCCGTGCATCTATCCGCGCGACTCTCCGTGCATCTACCCGTGCACTAGCCCGTCTGCGATGGAACCGAATCACAAGTAGTTCCTGATATCCGAGCAGAACGGAACCTATCGCGACTCGGAATACGGCTCCGCTTAAATGGAAATTAGATTTGTAAAGTTACAGTTAATTAATTACTTTCATTCTAATGGTTGAAGCAACACCGAGAAGAACATGGAATTTATTTTATTTAGATTTGATGGAAACAATTAATAGTTTTATTTATTAGCTGCTCTGAGATATCTTCGTCGTAAACTTGAGTCGATATTATAACGCAACGTGTCTATAATAATATATAGACTGCGAATCTTTATGCAAAAAGCTTTCTGTATCGATTACGAGACAAGCGAGCTAAGAAAAATTTACTTAAAAAATGTAAAGAACCTTCTTATCCCAGTCTATAATGAAAATTTAAAACAAAATATTTTAATCATTGTACAGTGAACTAGTTTCTCTAATATTTACAGAAAAATTCAAATTATTTAGATCAGTTTAAAAAATGTTATACCATTTTAAAAGTGGTGACTCAAGTTTACTCCCTATTGTATACAGTATAAAATTGATCCTTTCCGGACACCCTGTATAAATGCCCAGCGAGCTTCTAAAAGGGTTGTCGAACGAATCAAATTCGGTTCATACTTCGGCATTACTCGTTCCAGCAGTATAAAGTCCGACAAACGTTTACAAAATCCGCTGGTGTTTTTAAAACGTCGGAATTAGCCCCGGTGAAAAATCGCGTCGCACCGTGAATTATTTCGACGGAATGTATTTCCAGCGTGTCCGGTATAGCCCGGTACCAGCGGAATAATGAAAATCGCGGGAAATCTGTGTCACTCGTAACCTCTCTGGGATTTTTCGAGCGCGTCATGATGATCATTGGCACGGTTTCGGCGAATCGCAGCGCCGAATCGGTGGCAACCGTTTCATCATTTAGCTAGCCAAAGCTTTCGGAGCAAGGCGCTGGCAAGAGCCCGATGATCGATCGCCGGTTGAAAAACGGGCTGCTATCGTAAATTACGAGCGTGCCAGATTTTTGGCAAATATTTCGAACGAGATTTGTTCGCGTTTCGAATCTTTTTCAACTTCGGCGTGACGTGATTGCCAGTCGGCCGGCAATTATTAATGCACCGATGACGTTCTTACAGGCTGATATCATAAATGCAATCGCGTTGCCGTTTGATACGCAAGTTGCTAAAGAAAAATTGTCTCGGACGTTGTTTTAAACAAATTACTGTCTTCATTTACATGATTCTGATTTGTTATATCCATAATGGAGCTTTCTCCGGCGCTTTTCTTCGGCGCTGTTGCCGATTTAAAAAGTTCCGACGCTTTCTCGGGGCCCGACGCGCAGATCCTGTCAGAGAAAACGCGCGCGAATCGCGTCTCGGCCAGCTTTAATCGACGTTTACGCGCCGTTCGCAATTTCAGCGTCGCCGAAACCCGCTTCGAGCGACAGCGAAGCGACGAACGCGGAAAACACGTCGACTCTCGTGTCTCGAAAGTGGCTGGGAAGTGGCGGGTGTGCGTCGCCCGTTACGTAAGGGTAGACTCGGTACACATGCCTCGATAATTCGTGTCATTTCAGAGTTTTCTTTGGGTCAATCCGTTTAGGAGGACGCACGCACGTGTGTCCCGCGCGGACACCGACTGAGCCGTGCAACGGGTTCGACGTTAAACAGCTCGTCGACTGCCTACGCAATTAGATTATACGCGCGCGATAAACGGAGTCGCGCTTCCTGGTTTGCTGCAAGGGCTTTCGCAGAAACTCCCAGCTTTCCGTGAAATCTGCCGCTGCTATCGTTTCGACGTCCCCGGCAATCGTCACGCGCCCCTGCGACGAGGATCCTTCGAAACTGTTTGAGCTAGGCAGCGGCGCGAACGCGCGGCGTGACGAGCAATCGGCAAAACTAAAAAGATCAAAGCTCCGCTTTACATGGCTGAATTAATTCGGAGCGTTTGTCTTCCGTTGGATGTAGTTACACTTTCTCAACGGGGCGCCTATGTTCGTGGCTACGATCTATAACGATCTTACGATCGAATCGTTGTAAACGGAACACGTGTTGTAAAATAGATGAATCAGCGTTCGAATGAGATAAAAAGAACAATTAATCATACTCTAATGTGATTATTACACTGCGGATCCTTGCGGAAAATTAAAATCGTCTGGCTTCATTGTAATAAACATTTATTTCGAGGATTTCTATAAATGCAGAAGAATGGAGGAATATCTTGAAAGTTTAATGTTTTCCTCGCTTGGAATTTCATTTAGTTCAGCATAAAATTCGCAGTCTAGTAGTTATCAATAAAATATCGAGCTCCTGTTCGATTATTAAAAAGTGTATTGTTCGCATTTGGGACAATTTGATTTCCACCGGCACCGAAACTGCATCGCCGCTAACAAGAACACGCGTTCGGAAAAAATCTATAAACAAATTCGGTGCGAAAAAGATTTAAAAGCGTGCATTCGCGATGAATTAAACGAAATAAAGCAATCAAATAGTACGGAACGTTAAGGGACTGTGATAACAATACCGTATCACATAAAAAGTGAAGTTGAGCTTAATTTCTCCGCTCATAGCGCACCATTGTGAGAGCGTTTCAGTCGACATTAAAATGTTGACAGCTTTATCGCTACTTTTATAGCTGTTTCCATTTAACTTTCCATCGGACTGCGGCTGTATGCACCTACCACACGTGCATATATTGCGCACAGCCACGCGCGGCACGTTGTTTCACCGATTTTCAGAGTGCTGCGCGTTGTTTGTAGAAAATAATAATCTTGATCGCGCGCGATGCAATCTAAATTCAATTAAGGCTACCAGCGAATTTTCCCCAAAAATTTTAATGTAATTGTTATTTATAACCAGCCAATATTGACGACTCTTCGTAATTTAGAGACTCGGTTCGTAGATTTCTTAAAAGTATTTCCCAGCTTCCATGGAAATTAAATAACCAGAAATATTTGTCTTGTAAATCGTTAAGAGGGTCAATGGGTTAATTGAAAGCGTCAGATTTCAAAATTTGTAATTTTAATTTCTTTCAATTTTAATTTATTTTACTCTGCTATCGCCTTAATTATTTCATCACGTAATTACAAGTGCATCGTAATGGCTTCTTTAACGCCGTGATCATTTATTAATACACGCCGTTCATTAATCGCCATAAACCATTGATGCATAATATAAGACTGCATAATTTATTAATGTTACCACCCTCGTATCGGGGCAGTAATTAACGATAACGACGGGTACAATAATACGGAGCGTAGATAAATCGTTGAATAAAAAGTAAAAGAATTTTAAAAATTGGAGAAAATGAAAACGCGATGAATTTTTCTTCGAACAAAAATTGACACGTCTAATAAAACAAATAACATTTTCCCAAAATGCGCGTTCGAAATCGCTTTGGAACGCGGCTATAGTGCTCTCCGTAGTTTCCTTCGGTGCGTGAAAAAAATTTCTCAAACACGAGCCTACTTTTTATCGATCCCGTGTGTATGCAACCCATTAACTAAAAATAGTGAGTGCTTATACAGAGATCGCAGTGTACTCAGAATGTGCAACAACGGAGCCAACTTCGCGGATATCCGAGGACTACGTGCGTGCCTGTCCGCGACAGAATCGTCCGGCTCGTCGTTAACGACGACGACTCGCGTGCTCGTGTGTGCGTGGGTGACG
The DNA here is from genome assembly GCA_028455555.1 of Augochlorella aurata. Lineage (NCBI taxonomy): Eukaryota > Metazoa > Arthropoda > Insecta > Hymenoptera > Halictidae > Augochlorella > Augochlorella aurata. The sequence continues at coordinate 5,039,257 of CM052151.1, read as the reverse complement.
CATCGACGTATGAACGTTGAACGTATATACCCGTAATCGCGATTGCGCACGTTCGTGCAACGCTATATGTATATGCACAGTAGTGCGCGGATCATTCATGCCGCTCGCAAACCGATAGCATATGGCATTTGCGGCAAAAATCATCGGAGCTCCTCGTGCACGCGCGGCGAACTGAATCTATCCGCCACCGAGACGAAGTCTAGGTGCAGTCGACTAATTAACGGTGAACCTGCCACAGTCGAAATCGAATCGCGACTTTTTAAACTCCGATTTTCAATTTTCCTCGACTTTTTCTGTAATATATAGCTACTTAATTTTCCAATTTCTATCTCTCGTCTTCCATCGTTTTATTTTTAACAATTTCATGCTTTCTAGCTTCTTAACCCCTATCAGACATTCCGGTATAATGCCACGTGGGTCGCGACATCCGTCCGATAAGGGTTAATATGTTCGCAATAATATTTGCAAAGTCTTTTTACGGTTTTGCGTTTACATTTTTATGACGGATGCATAAAATCCGTGGTAACAATGTAATAACAAAGCAGGACAATAACTCCGGTGGAATCGTAAAGAGATATTTGGGCTAGGCGATCGATCAAGGGTGTCGCGTTACGTTGCGACAATAGGGGGAAGGAATAGCTCTCGCGTATCGCTATGTAAATCATCCTCACCCTAAGTTAGTTTACCGTGTGCACTAGTTTCTGCAAGTTGCTAATTGTACTCAATACGGGTATACGGATTTGTTGGCGAAAATGGAATTAAAAAGAGTGCTAATCAAAGAGAAGGATTTCTGCAACATTTTCAAATTTTTATCGCGATGTAGAAACATTATCCTTCGCCTTGAATTTAGCAACAAAGTTAATCCGATACTGTAATTGATCCTTATGGGTTCCTCAGGACTTAGATACTGTGCGTTGACATTGCTGGATATTTTCAATGTATAAATATTTAAGTACCGAATATGAATATTTATATGCTATATATAAATATTCTATACTATTTACTGTGTATAAATATATTTTTAATTAATAAATGTAACCACCACCGTCCAGCAATAAGCAACTATGTTTCAGCAACTATGTTCCAGAGACGAAGAGAAGCGATCGAAGATACACCGATGCTATCCAGTGAATGTAACTATAATAATTTAGCCTGATAAATCGACGAAGTTATCTACCATTTAGGAAAACACCGGCGGGGAATAAATAAGCGATAAATAAGAAAGGAAAGCGGTTAATCACCTACATATAATACATAATAATACGTAATGAGAAGTGGCTTCCGAAGCAGGGCTGCGCAAGAATCGGCCTTGTTCATTTTCGTGATTAATAAACGTTATCTCAGCGTGGCAGGTGAAGTGGTTACAGCCGCGGCATAAGTAGCCAATTTACAACAAAGTAATAAAAAATATTCTTTTACATGTGAAAAGTAAATTATGAAGTCCCGGGAATGCTCAATTCGTCGATTAATATGTTAAGTTATGTTGATTTATGTAGCCGTGCCGTTTACGGCACATAATCGCTCGTGTAATTTAATTTTATGTAACCGTGCGCCGATCCCGTTCGACGATTATTGACAACATTTTATTTCCCAATTTCTGTGTAATTAATCGGAAAATACAGGGCCGGAAGCCCGGCCTGGCCCGGCCCGAGCACCGTCGGAGCCTTTTCGCTGGTTCCGCGGATTCGCTCGCTATTAATTATTATAACAATGGTAACGAGATAAACGAGCAAGAAAATTAAATGACCATCCCGATTCTGTTGCCGAGATAAATATGATTCGAGTTCACGCTATTTAATGTGTAAAATTATACTTCGCTGCAAGCAATAATTATCGTTTTCGCCAAGTTCCAGGCGAACGGCACGCCCCCTGCGCCGTGTGCACGGCGCTGCCCTACCTGTGCACATGTACATCATGCCAGCCGACGGAAGCTGTTTTTAACAGCGGAAGGTGTAGAATTTGCGGGCCGCTCTAATTATACAAATTATCGCGAAGCAAATACGCCGATCTGACACTGTAAGCTCTTTTATTTAGCCGGCCCCATTCACCGAGCCTCTATCCCCAGCTAATGTTTCAAACTACTTCGACGGTGCAATATATAGCTCGAACAATACTCAACGTTCAAGACGGCATTAGCAATCTGCCGGATTAAAACTTTCGCGGGAAATTCAGCAGCCCCGAAAACTCTCCGGTATCAAAATAATTTATTTAATGAAATGGCGGCGGAACTGTTAGTGCGGATGATACTAAGCACTATTTCAACCATTTTGTATCAACCATTTTGTATACTATCCAAATCTATTATTCCGAATATACAATATATTTGCATATACATTCATTTTTACATCAGGACTAATAAATCAAAATTATAAATTATTTCTATGAATCTTTTTATCTTTAATTTACTACAAATTTATTAGCGTAATCCTCCCCTCCCTAAAAATATTTAAAATGCAATATACCAAGTAGGGTAGCAGAATCGAGGTGACCAACTGCTATGCTTTTAGTTCGTTTTCCGGCTTAATTACCTTTATATTTATCTTTTATTATATCTGTTTAACAATTTTGTTCTAAATTTTACACATTTATAGGCGCGTAGTCATCTAGTGGCGAAATTGTTAAACAAAAGCTACCCTGTCGGACGATGAATTATTCCTGTACAATTGATATCTCGATATCTCAGCTCTGTCTATCCCATTTAACATATGCGGAGGTTCATTTTACGCGCAAGACGACACTTAACCTTTCTTCAATTGCTATTAGAATGAATCGCTTCAAAGTTTTTGGATATTTTGATCAGAGAGAAGGTACACGACTAGCTCCCAATTGGCGCGAGACTCTGTCGTCTCTCCTAACAAAAGAACAAAGAGTTCTTAATTATTTCACTAAATAATACAATTCTTTATGAAATTTTTCAATAATCGAATTATAAATCTGTAAATAAAAGAGATCTAGAGATTTTACTAATGCTAAAATGACGTCCGAATCGACCGATGAAATAATGAAATTAGGGGCCCAGAGTTATATTAACGCACGGCATCATTGCGAAGACTCGTAAAGCCGGCGTTAATTAATACGCGTGCGAGTATCGCGATTCCATGCGTGACGTTCAACGAAGGTTCGTCATGACTTCAGTCATGAAATTAATGACGGCAGAGCGTGCAGCGTCGCCAAAGAAGTGCTTCATCGAGTTCTCTCGTTTCCATCGCACAATCGTCGACCTAACAATCGACCATGTAAACGACGATGTAAAAATTGAGTGTCGAACATCAACCCCCAAAATACCCTCCATATCAAAGTCGTTTAATAATTAACACTTAGCCACCCTAGTGAAGAGAGGTCCCCGTTTGAAATTAAAAAGTCGTTTAACGACCGAACGGAGAAGTTTTTACACCCATTAACATTGTAATTTCTTAATTTCATTACGATTATACAAGTCTGCTTTGGCATTGTCATTTGATTGAATAAAATCCTGTAACTTTACGAAATTTTTTAGTCTTCCGGCGCGGTCAGGAAAGTGTTAAAACGAGTTCGAAAATCCATTTAGAAATTAACGCGACATGTTAACAAACGCGTTCACAATTCGTGGCACAAAAGCTAAATAACTGGGCGTCGTGAACTTACTCCGCCGAAACTTCTTTCGCCGTTTTAACGGAAGTTGGGCGGAGAATTCTCTGATTTGGATACAATGGACGAGGTTAACAAGCCGCTATAGTATTACAGAATAAAGTTTGCGAAGTGAAGGGGACACGCGTGAGATTTATAAGTTGCGCAAACTTTATCTTCGCGATGTCAGTGAGATACGCTGCGACGCGACGTGAGACACACGAAATACCGTTCCGTCGAAATGCGTCGGGACGCGAATCAAATGATTTCGCGAACGTAACGAAACCCCGATGGAAAGGATTGCGTGGCATATTCTGCGCCGTCGTTTATGTATTTCCAGGAACTCTTTTACTTTTAAACTCAGTTTGCGAACCTTATCGCGCAATCTTTTTGCGTCGAGTTACCAGAACTTCCGAGGGGAAACTCGCCGGTTCAACTTTTATTCCTTCGTCTTTAACAAGCGATAAGAATTTCCTAAAGCATTATTCTCATATTCGCGATGCGCGCACACTTTTTTTACTGGGGCTCTCGCTACTTCGTAGAAATTTTTATCCACTTACTCTAGCCGGTTCTACCGTTAACGATCGAAATTCTGCGTTCGCGATTGCTTCGAAGCGATTTCGGATTCGTTGAACAACTCGATTTGCTATAACGAAAAGTAATCACCGAAGATTCTGATATTTTAAACAACGAGAAGAGAAATGATAGTCTGTAAAGTTCGTTTTTTATTATTGCTAACGAAAGTATATAGATTGCGATGCCAGTCGCTAAAATTAATTAGAGCGCTCAATTGAAATGTACCGCCTTGTTTGTAGGCTCTTTGATGATGTGATAAAAGCTTGCAGAAACGGTAATAGTTTAATTGAATTTTTCAAAACGAGCGATCAAAATTCAATGAAGCGTCAACCATTAAGCTGCGTCCACACATTCGATTAATTTTGTTTGAAATATTCACGGACATTACGAATGCGTGCAGTTAACTTATTCAACGGAACCGTAAGCGACGCTCAATCAATTCGTTATAATTATACCGCGGATTGCGTGCATTTACAACAAAAATTAGTCAGCTGAATTTGAAGTGCTCGAAACGTTAAACGGGATTTAAAAGTTAAAAATTTTACAAAGAACAGCAGTTATAATTAACTAGGCAATCTTAAAGTGCTTGAAATTAATCTCGAAACATGTTTTCTAAAAATTACTATACTAGATTATACTAATATTAATATACTAAACCAACGGGGATATATTTATCCAGGTTTTCAGCGATCTTTGTTATCTAAGCAAAATAAAATAAAAATTGTGCCTAAAGTTTATAATAATTCAGACAGCAATTCCGAGTAAACGGCGCGCAGAAATGAATTCGATCGTCTCTGAAATAGAAAATTATGGTCGTTCACGTCCAGCTGATAGCGAGCGAATCGAAGACGCTGGAAACTCTTTCAGCTAGCCGACAATTTACAATGCTCGCCCCGTAACAAGTTTGGAAATGGCGAGGAAACAACGATCGCGGGTCTCGTAGAATTTACCGGAAGAAGAATCCGAAGTCGAGCGGCGCGGTGGAAGCGCGCCTCCATTTTGACGACGGCACTCAGCCTCCGAGGAAAAGACGCGCGGTTCGAAAGCGTTTTAAAAGTTCCATCCGGACAGAAGGTATTCGAAAGTGGCGAGACTCGTCGGGATTCGCAACCGGCTTGCTCCTCGGTTGCGCGTTCTCGGTTGCGACAACGTACATTCCGCGTCTGTTTTTCGTTCGGCCGGCCGGAAACGGACACGAAGAACACAGACATCAAGTTCGAATTTGATGACCACTCGATTCGAACGGAAATTCGCTGAACAAGGGCCGCGCGATTAAGCGGATTAGAAAATGAAATCGCGCGACGCCATGCGTTGCCGGCACGGACCGCTGCCGGCCGTAGGAATTAATAATTAAAAGCTAATAACTGGCACGGCGAAGTTGCTGCCTCCCGACGACCGAAACCGCAGGGATATGCCGCGTAATCGTGATCTCGTTAATTACATTGTTTGATTCTGCGACGCGTCGCGGCCCCTCCCCTTTCGCGGGTCTTATCGCGTGTTTTACGGTAAAATGGTGACGTTTCGGTCCATTTCGAGCTGTATTTTACGTGGAGGGTAAGGCTCCAATTACTGACACATTGGACATCACTTGTAATATATTTTTAGAGACTGGTTAAATTAATGACATAATCCTTTTTTATTAATAATTAAGGAATAGGTTGATACAGTGAACGGCGAGATCGATGTTTGGAAGAACGTGCAGGAATATGCAGAGATATATATTAACCATTAGCCTTCAGGAGTAACACTGACTTCTTATAAATAGTAAATAAATTAGTAAAAGATAAAGTATTAATGAACTGAAAAATTTTTGTACCTGATTCTACTTTGATTATGAGAAGAGCACGAAGCAGTGTGATACTTGTAAAATCATGCGAAGCACAAAAATTGTAAGCACTATCGAATGAAAATTCAGCTTTTGTTTTACCGATTTTTTAAGGTAACAATACACGTGTATTTATAGAAAAAAAAGAAATTTTCTCGTTAAATATTTCAAAAATTATTAAACGCGTGCCTCCGAAACAGGGTACCATTCGAAACTGCGCCATTATCATCGCGCAAAGGCTGATACGAAAGTCAGAGTCGCACCTGGGGACCTGCTTGTTAGTCTCCCTTTGCATTTTCACCTATTTCCAGATATCTTCGAAACGGGGATCACAATTACGTGCACGCGTGTGTTCTAACCCGTAACACGAGGATGAACGAATATTCATGTTTCACATGTTTTTTGTTTTACATATCCGCAGAGTATCACGAGATAACATTTACCTCTAGAATGACCAGGCCTCGCGATTAAGCAAGCTTCTCTGTATATGCAACTATTTTTCTATTATTCTGTTCGAGAATTTCAGGATTGCAGCGAGGATTTGAGCTGTTTCGACTCGACAAAAGAATTACCGATCTCTGAGACTAATGTGTATTGTTTTATAACAATGACGAGCTTGGATTTATTTAAACTACGCGCGATTTTTATTATAATATATACTTGGTTAAAGAAGTCTGTCTGCAAATATCTTACTGAAATATTTTTATAATATCAAGAACGTGTTTCAAATAATTGCTTCAATTGTCTATTCATCTAACGTTGTCCACAATTATTTTGCTTGAATACACAATGGTAACTTATTCCATCTAATTCTCTTTGCCGAGTAAACAGAATGAAGCTTGATATACTGAAATCATTTCTACATGCATGTAGACATTGCCAGATATTTAATACATTTATGGCAAAAATACGTGCAACCCAAAAGAGTGGCGACACCATCGGAAGAATTTAATAAAAGTGCTGCATTATTTCCAACTTTTAAAAACTATTAACAGAAGAAACGCGTTTTTATTCAGCTCCTGTTTCTTAGAATTAATATAGAACTATTTAATTCTGCATTAAAAGCCGCAGATTAACAATAAATACCTCACCTTCGAACAACGTCAAGACTGCAAGAGAATTTTGACCTCATTCCATTTAACCCTTAATCATTATTGCCTGTCTCTAGGCCGCCACTAATTACTTATTAATCTCTGTTAATATCACAACATAATCATAAAATAATTATAAAAAAAGAACATATCCATACACCGACTACCAATAGTTGCCTATCCCTAACTTCGACAGTGTCTACCGCTTGCCCCACTGCGCTCCGCATAAGATTCGCCCGTGTACACAGCCTCGGTTAGGCGATTCCACGGGATGAGAGGTGTCTGTCGGCACCTGGTCGTCGTTAGCCAGTGGGTAACGACCGGCCTCTCCCCCACTCGCGTTTAATTGAGAATCAAGTAGGAAATCCAGACGGCGCTCGAGCAAGAGGCGAGCGAAAGAAGAAGAAACGCGCGGCGTTCGACGAGCGACGCCGGAGAACAGGAAGCCGAAGCGTGTTGGGAAGGAGACGAAGCGCGAAATGGAGAATAGAAAGAGGAAAGGAGCGAGCGCGGAGGGCGGGAGTGGGGGGACAAAGCGAGGGTGGAACGGAGGAGGAAGTGGAAGATGGAAACATGGTACGGCGAGCTGGGGTAAGCTGGGCGAAAATAACGATGGCTCGCCATAAATCAGCCAAGGCGACGGTCACGACTGCAGGAATCGCCGCGCGGAAAGAAGAAGAAAAAAGACGGAGAAAGATAGATAGACAGAGAGAGGGGGGGGGGGGAAGAGAAGAAAAGAAAGAAGCTCGCTGCTCGGTTACCATTGACTAATCCCCGTGGTAAGCTTTTTGCAACGGCTTCCTTTTACGCGCACGCCGCGCCTGTGATCGCCGGTGCTTATCGGCCGTTCCACGCCGCAGAGAAAAAGTCCCGTCGCGGGTCCCGAGCGTGGCCACGGAAAAATGATTTTCGAGACCCGCAGGGGAACCGATGCGGAATGAACCTTTCGGCTTCTTGCCGCTTCTGGCCGCTTCTGGCCGCTCGAGTCCGCCTCGGATTAGCGCAGCTCGTCGCGCCGATAATCGGACTTCGCGGGGCCTAGGTGCCTCGAAATAATTCGAGGATCGATAGCCCCCGTCGACGCGCTGAAACGACTTTCTAACTTGCTTAGATATTCAACGATTTACGAGCTCTAGCTTCTAGCTCCTAGTTGCCGCCTGCCGCTGCCAACTCGGCTGACGAATACCACTCGGACACACCGGCTGCTTAGTGGACTTTCAGACTCTCTACTTTAAACGAGCCTGACATTTACGGGGCAGGGGGGCGCCACTACTATAATGGAGAAGTTCTTGAGAGCTTATGGCCCGCCGGACATTTTCTGATTAATTAGGATCCTTCCATTTGCTCGGCGAACAGAACCGGCTCCTTATCTCTTATTTGTTTGGCGAAATTCGTGGCCGAACTTGCCCATTTGCTAGCGCAAATTGCTCCGCGATTTCAACAGCCTCGTGTAAACGGGCTTTTACTCGAGTCCTCTGTATTGGAAATGTTAAGTTTTGGCCATTTGGTTGTTTGTTATTTAGTTAACAATTTATTTATCCTATCGTACTGTCGGTGTCCGATGGTTTCTTTTCGCGAGGCGACGCGACTTCCTTATTTATTCTCGCCGCGGAATTGATTTTGTTTTCATCGACGCAATTAACGAAATCAACATACGCGATAATATCAGCCGAGCGAAACCTTTTATCGGAGAGACTACGCAATTCGAGATAAGTTGTGAATTATCGTTCGTGCCATGCAGTCGTTTCAGTCCGAGTTTCTTCCGGCGTGGAAACGTCTCTCGATTCTTCCGCACGTCACGTGTATTATAACCTTTCTGTTAACAGCTACGTGGAAAACGTAATTAGAAGTGGAGGAAAAAGTACGAACCGGGAGCAAGAAACAAAGTGCACTTAGAGCGGCAGGCTGACCGATGCTATCGCTTCTCGATTTTGTCAATGTCCGCGGTGAGACGGGTACTTACGCATCCGAGATGGTTTTATCGATAACAGTATCATGGAAATGACTAGTATCTCGTTTGAATTCAATGTTATCTGTTTGTTGTACTTTGCCTTCCCGGGGAACAATCTCGCGATTCTTTGTATTCCGCGTATAGATACTATTAATATCGAGCAATAGATCGAGATGGATACGATATTATCTACAGAACGATCCGAATATTAAGTCTACCAAAAAGCCAGCAATGTCATCTCGAGTCTCAATATGTATGCACAGGCATATATTTCTCAAAAATCGCATGTACAAATTACTATCACGAGAAGTCACAACTAAGGACTTGCTAATCATATATATATTATTATAAATATATTGTTGAATGCGTCTTCACACATTCAATAATATTTATTATTTTCTTTTCATGCAACTTATTATTTTATTTTACATCACAGAACTTTCCAGTAGACCTAATAATATTGTACTAAACTCTTTCTCCTCTGAAATTTCTGAGAGCAATCGTTTCTTTTTCAATGCCATTGTACTATTTTCTTTTTACTATAACGGCGTGTTGGTTTTAATTTGTAGAAAGATGATAGAATAACAGGAAATATTCGTTTTCTATTCGACTTTAAAAGATTAGGGCTCCGTTTAGCCTGTACCAGCCAGCCGAGACAAATCTGTTACGCGTCAAATGATCGGACCTCTTTCTATTCAATTGACTCTTCAGGGACGACGTCTGTGCATCATACCGATGACCCTGATAGAGCTCCGAAATTGATCACACGTGGCTGAATTATTCGGCACGGCATGTTCTTATCAGCTGCCGCTTGCTTTCTAAAACTATAAATACCCGCGCAATCTGTAAACAATTGCTGCCATCTCTAACTTATATCCTAGAGCGGGGGAGAAATCGTAAATCTTTTATAGCGAATATATTCTAACCTCAATCTCTTGTTTTTCAATTCTTCTTTCTTTTTGTTCCTTAACAACATCGTCCTTCCAAGTTTTTCTTTTCGCTTGCGATCGGTCAATAATAATTATCAACTTAGATTCGATATAAGTAATTCTTCGTAGTTTTGTTTAATCGAAAGACCCGCCAATTTACTTTGTTCAATTCTAATGTTCAAAGTGCCAAGTATATCCAAGTATATTCAAGTATGTGCCAAATAAATCGAAAGCAACAAATATTGTCATAATTCAAAAGAAAAAAATTACTGTGATGCAAGGGTTGGAAATCGCGATGCAAACTCTGCTCGATGACAAAGCAGCTACAACACATGAATAAAACAATATAGAACTAGATTAAAAAGGAGATCATCACCTCACCCCTATGAAAAGTACTTTGACATCGTCGCTCACCCCCACTGGAATCGCTTAGAATAAGAAAAGTAGAATCGCAGCGAGAATAAGAATGACAGCAGCTACTATTTTGCAACAAAGCGAGGAGCTCAACAATTATTTCTATCTCGATCCACAGAATTGTTTGCCGGCATGGTAGACCAGCGGCCGCGGCGGCGCTGCGAGGTAACAACAAAATAGATTGGTCAAAGCGGGCGAGCGAGCGGCGCGCATTTCCCAATGGATAAAAATACATTTTTCGAAAAAATCACGGCAGGCCGAGGATATATGGCGTACGGGCGGCCCATCGACAGCCAACAATTAATCCCGCGGCCGTCCGGCTCGGAATAATGAAAAAGTTTGTCGAATCTAATTAAACGACCGCCTTGCCGTGCGTTTGTCGCGTTTTAAACGCGTCGGCAACATTTAATGGCACGTATCGATTTCGGCCAGGATGAATGGCACCGGGAACGCGGTGTTCCGCGATGTACCGGGGATGTGCGGGGACGGACGCGCAGGGGGTGCCGAACGGCCCGCGGTCCGGGAATGGCATTTTATCCGGAAGCGCGACGGAGACAGGTAAATCGGGTGGGGAAAAACAAATCTACAGGGCCGCGCGCGAATGACGTTTCAACAGTGCGGCCGACTGGAGCAATTACTAACGGAATATTGCAATCATTACGTCTCTATCTGCCGCACCGGCTGGCCCCTGTGTCTGGCTCGATCCGGTTGCGGAAAAAAAGAGAGAGGGACTAAAAAAATATAAAAATGATCGTGTATCGAGAGACAATCGGCCCGCGGTAGGAATCGAAAATCATTCGCGGAACGCCGCCAATCAAACCGTTTCCACGTGAAACTTGATCCAAGCCAGCCCGCGAAACGACGACAACCGTCGCGTCCACCGGCTATCCGTTATCGGCCTCTTCTTTTTGCTCGGCGACGCGATGGCTCGATTTATTCGGCGATTTTCGACGGCCCCAACCCTGTCTTCCTGGTCCTCGGACCCTGCATCGCGAGTCCTAAGTTTCGAAATAACTTTCTTGCGCCCAGTTTCGAACGGATAACTACGGGGGCAGCCTGGGAACTGGCACGGGCGACCCTGTCCATGCGCGCGGCATGTTTTTTAAAGCGCTTCCAGCAAGTTTGTCAGTGGAACTTCGATGCTCGGTGTATCGCGTGCGTGATTTACTTCGTTTGCGTTCCACTTGCGCATTTGCGAAAAATATGGGAGACCGATTCGGACTGGATCTAACTTTACCTGGAGCAACGGACTGCCACCAGCCCTCCGGGATGTTGATCAACCCTTAACTCGCAAATATGTTGGTGGGTGTCTCGGAATTCCAGTTACATTTGGCCACGGTGTAGGTGCAAAGTGGATTTCAAAGCAACGGTTCATTTGTCTCAATGCCGAGAAAATAGAAGTTCGATTAATCGATATGTAATTGGTGAAGTGATGTACCAAGATATCAATATTATTTTTTTGTAATAGCAGGATCACCGTATTCGTAGCTCGTTGTAGCTCCGAAGCGAAGAAAAATCGGTCGGCGTACGCGGAGCGATTATTTTAAATATATATGCGGAACACCTGCTAAAAAATACGCGTTTAAGCAAATTACAATGTGTACACATGCATGATAACCGGAGAATACTCAAATTGCTGGCCTGTTTACAATTTTTACGTGAATAGGTAAAAAGGCGAAACGAACGGTGAAAAACGAATACACGGAAAACAAATATTTCACTGCAGAATTATTGGATTTTGAAAAAAGGTATCGACTGTTTTCAATGAAACTCGAAGAGGCGAATGCTAACATGAATGCGAGCGTTGAAATATTGATTGAGACGATGATTAAAAATTGGATAAAAAAGAAGATGGCGATAAAGAAGGCAAATATAGACCAGAAATACTTCATAATAATTACTGCCTTTGGTTATTTAGTGGATTAATGTTTCGGCAAGTATATAGAACATAGATATAGAACACAAATAATATATCGAATTTGTCGACGACTTCGAGTGCAAAGGGTTAAACAAATTAAACGTCTTCCTGTTGTATAAAGAAGCCTTTGAACTGTTCAAAAATATTTCTGTATCAATTTTTCTCGTATTATTTTGTACCGATTACAATGGAGAGAGATCATGATTGCACAAGGATATTGCAACAGCTCAAGATGCATTTTGAGAACATAACCTAATCTCTCAAAGGAACCCTAGAAGAACGATCACTAGGTTTTCAGAGCTCTAAAACAGCTATTTATACTGTTTTATATATCTATTGTAACATTTCCTCCGAGTAACATTTATATTCAGCATCTTATTCGACAGCTAAGAATATTCTGATTAAAATCGCATTAATTTAAACTATCCTCCAATTAGTCAACCTACAAGGTGAATAATCACGTGTTCCGTGAAATAACTTTTCCATCATGCTATCACTTCATGTTCCCCCTGTTAGAAACACCATTTTTCGACTAAACATCTTTCTTACAGCTGTTCGTTACATAACAAGATTTGCGCCAATAAATTTATAAAGAACACCGTGCAAACATATGGTTAAAATTCGAGCATCCACCTTCATAATACAATCTATCCGTTTTACATGGTATTATTAGCAGCATTGTTTCAAGAACGACCAGAACGAGGCGGCGTTTCGTAATAGGTGCTCTCAACTTCTATCCCCCGAAAAGCATTCCATAATAGGTACCTTCGGCTCGCTGCGACCGCACACTCATCCAGCAGAAGCGTGCCCTAATTGAAAATTCGAGCTGTTTCGCAAAATCCTTGGTTTCTCTCGGCAGCCAGGCTGGAAAGCGTGGGTACGCGTCCGCGTAATCTGGCATCCGCATCGAAATAATCTATCGGCGCGACAGGCCGCCGTTTTACGCGCTCGCTGAAAACGCAGCTGGTTACGAACCGCTGCGTTTGAAGCGAACGGTATCTCGCCGCGGCGCGGTGTAGGTCCCCTTATCTCCCTCGATTATGATTACGAATCGATAACCCGCGCCAAGAATGTGAGCAGATGCGCGTACGCGCGTACACTGATCGACCGTTTCCCGGTGAATCGTGAGAACGCGGTCGGAAGGACTCTCGAAACTCGCGGCCCCGCGCTCTTATCGGATCCCGCTCTGCCCCTTCCCTCGTTGTCCGCGGTATCTCTTCTTTTTCGGCGGAACGATAATTTCGCATTCGCTCGAGGGCCGCGGCGGTGTCGCGGCCAGCTCATGCAGATGATTCGATCCGCTGCGCCGCGATGTAATTCGCGAGCGCTCGATTTTATCTTATCGGCCTCCATCGGACAGAGACGTTTAAATGACCACGTACTCGAGCATTTCCCTGGAATTTAATCGCCGTATCGATGCTCCACGGTTTGTTTGTCTAGCGTTCGAAACGGTATTCCGAAGATGTTGCGCTTGGAATGACTCCGCGACCGCGAGCATCTCGCTACTTTCGTATTGGAAACGGATATATTGGAGCTGGCTGGCCGCTCGTGGCGTTGCTGGGAATTTTGTCTTCTAGGGAGAGATTCTGCGTCTTATAGGAGACTATTGAAAGCGTAGTTCGCGGAAACTTAGGCGAATTTTATGGGAGAAGTGGCAGGAAGTAGTTCCGCGTAGGGCACAATGTAAAAACAGCTAAATGGCTTTGGAAAGGTCAGATGCTTCTACTTGTTACTGTATTCATATGTTGTTTATTTACTGTATTTATATGTTGTTTATTTACTGTATTTATATGTTGTTTATTTACTGTATTTATATGTTGTTTATTTACTGTATTTATATGGTATTTTTTTTTAATTTTTTAGAAAGAGTAGGGTAGTGCCTTTGGCTCGTTTTCGGACACAATTGATTTTATATTTGTCAAATAAGGTGTATTAAACTTTTGCATTCTTTTATTTTGTTTACCTTTGAACAAGAATAAATGCAATACGTCTTATTCGATAAATATAAAGATAATCGTGCTTGGAAACAAACCAAAGACACAGTAATTGCTCACCACACATCAATTGACTTCAATATTCTACAATATTCTACAATATCCTACAATGTAAGAATATCCAAATTCAATTTTGCTAAGACGACAATATCACGGAGAAGATAAGCGAAGAAAGAATAAAAAAGATATAAAAATTAATGGAAAGCAGTTTCCGCCAAGAAATATATTTCACAGCCCGCACGCAAGTGGCGAAAGGTAAACAACTCTTTTCGAAACTGAATTATGCCCGTGCCAACAAAGATATAGCATGATCTAAAACAAGAAACTGACACTTTTTCCGCTTATAAACAGTATCGTACACGATCATTTGGATCATCGAATTACTGACTAGCCTATACAAAATAACACCCTGTACAAAATTCATATTAGGATAAATTAGTTATAACTTTTTAACCCTTTGCACTCAAAAATTCTAATAATAATTCCAATAATCTCGAAAATGTCTAATTTCTCGATGTAGGTATACCGAGCAGTTTTTAAAGTTGATTTTTTCATCATCCCCATCCGGCTCTACCCCCAGTCGAACGACACTCTGTACACAAATTTGTCCAAACGATTTCGAAACGTGTTACAGCAATTTTTAACGTCGTCCTCAAAGTCTCCGTACGAGCTACGAGGGTCAAACGACATTTTCAAAGTATACAGGACGGTTCTATACAGTTGTCAGCAGGTTAAATTCTTCGTTAAAACAATGAAAACGCTCTCGCCACGCTGTAGTAGTTTCGGCCGTATTAATTCGACCACGAGAGACTTAATTCCCCATAAAATCGTACGAGGCAGACGTACACGCAGAAGAGCGCCGGCATTCCAAGAGATGCCCGAGATTCGTAATGGGCCTCGTTTAAATGAGAATTAATGAATAATTCCTTAATCAAACGTCATTATGTTATAGGCCGGTTTATAAGCTCGCCACACGAAATGCTATCATTTTTCAAGCGCAACACTCTATGGCTTTCGAACATTTATGAGCGGCGCCGTGCTCTGAAAGCCGGCGGATCGATAAAACAAGCGGATCGAACGAAATATCCGAGCGGTTGTCTGCTAAATCGAAGCTGGTCGAACGCCAGGTGAATCCGAGCGGAGGGAATCTATCGGCGACGCTGAAAAAGCCTCGCGAAAGTCTACGCCGCTTTCTTTTGATTTATCAGTGGTTAACGACCCGAGCGACGTCGCGGTGATGTCCTCGCTTATTAATCAGTCCAGAAAACGTACAAAGTGCCGCGGCGGCTTTGGTCTCTTTCGTAACGGGACGGTCGACTTTATTTTCGCGTTCCCGCGAAACGTCCGTACACGAAGCCGCTCGTGTGCACCGAGCGACGCGCGCCGCTCTGAAACGTATGATTTACGAGAACCAAGTAACGCCAACAGCTGATCGTCTGACACAGTTCTATCTGAATCTACTAATGCGAGCGCGCCGCGCTGACACCAGCCGCATCGCCGCGCGCTGCAGTAGGCTAATACAGCCGAAACGCGGACCGAACTCGGATTTCCAGCTACAATCGGAATCCATCGAATTTTGGAGACGCGTTTCGAAATCGACCGACATATATATACTGACCGATATATACGATAAATATATATATCGAGTTGCGATCTTTTCGAGAAGCATGCAAGTTACGGTAATTATACTGTATCTTTACGTTTCTTTTTTGAATACGACGCTTTTATATTTGACCATCGGATCTGCATATTTTATATTTAACGAGATAATGAAATATACATTTACTAAAAAATATCGAAGCGTGTATTATTAACCAGTTAATTAGTTTTGACGAGTATGATAATGGAAATATGATGCTCGAATTTTTCCATATTTCTCAACTTGGAGCCTTGTGAATAGTTTTCGTTATTTGCAATACTATAGTCGATACTATAGTCATTACTGCAGTCGCTTGAAACATAGCGTTTTTTATATTTGAGTCAATGCGACGCTTATCGTTTGATATATGCATATAGCGAATTTAGACTGCGATTTGCAATATAAATAAAATAGAATCATCGCTTTTGAATTATTATATTTGCAAGCGCACGCCTCGTTGCATCTTTATACGTTTCGAGCTACGGTTGCAAGCACAGTGTTTAGAGCTGCTTAATAATTGTTCTATCAACGGAACGTATTCGCATAGTATCTACATCATTTGTATAATTGTGCAACTATTTCTGCATGTTAATGCATTAGCACAACGGCGTAATCTATCGCTGGAAATTCACAAGAACTATAACGTATAAAGAAGAGCCGATGCATTCTTTAGAATATGCATTTGTGCTCTATCTGACCTTAAGTGGTCTGAAATGTTGAAATTTCGCACAAAAACGAGTTTCAATGCCTCGCATTCTTTTAAATGATCGCGATGTCTCGGTCGCAAAAAAGGACTGCATATCGGAAGGATAACAAGCATCTTCTAGCCAAACAATAATTATTTTGCAATTGCACGTTTGCATTTGTAGAAAAGAATGTCCGCGGGCTCAATTAATTGCGAACAATTAAGATTCTACGAACCATGATTTTTTAAACATTACAGTATATTTTAAGTTTACAGTATATTTTATCTTTATCGATATACATTGCTGTCAGAAACCATGCATGAGTAATTATATCTGCAATAACTATATTTAAATTTTTATATGTTTAATATATTAGCGTTGTCATATTTATTTTTCGAAAATAATCATTTCTACGTCAGTCTTCATCGTTCGTTACACTCTAGCATTTTTGATCGTTCGATTAACGCGTCGGCAAAGTATCAATAAATTTCAATGTTCATATTATTATGCTATAGCTAATAAAAATGTAATACTTTACGAACTCCATTCCCCGAGAGTAAACGTGTTGATACGGTTCAAATCCTATCACTGCTACCGGCAGTCTGTTTTTCTTCCTGATTCTTTTGGCGAATCACGCAAACTTCTCTCGGTTTCAACTGGCAAGAAACTTTCCTACCTATCGTTCTTTGCTTTTTCAACTCTTCCCGAAGAGAGACATTTAATTCGGTCGCCCCCCGGTCGTTTTTTTTTCTCAGGAAACCGTGATCGAATTTCAGTCTTTCGCGGAGAATCGAAAGCAGCCGGTGAAGAAACGCGATGAGCATTACGGTCGTAACAACGGATGGTAGAATAATAAAGATAATCGGCGAGATTAGCGCGCAAACACGCGAAATTAATCTTGTTGAAATTTGGATTCGCACCGGCGAACCTAGCGATTCGATTAATAGAATACTTGTAACTAGACAGAGCTGGGCAAAAATATTTTAACCAAGAAATAAAAATATTTGCAGATACTGCGTCTCTCTATCGTGTTGCATTTACCTTATTTAAAATGTTAATTTACTTCTGTATTAAATGAAATATTAATTAAAATACTTAATCGATTTTACAAATATATAATAAGTATTTAAAACATATATTTCACAATGCGAGTTTGAAATACCTGATTGAAATAAATATTTTCTTTATTACGAGAAATATGAAATTCTTATGTAAATATTATTATAACCTTGATAGTCATGTTTACGTTACGTAATTGAGAGAATTAATTAAAAGAAATATAACAGAAAGCTTATACTTCAAAAGAATACGTGTTTATACTTTTCCTATAAATACATTCTTTCTCATAAATATTAATCGTAAGGAATTTCCAGCACATCATAAGAAAATACTATTTCAATGAATAATTTTCTCCAGCACTATGTAAACAACTAATACATTATCTCTACGACGCTGAATAAATCTTGAAATATTATTTGTTACAAACAAGAGTATTTCATTAGCAATTTCCACCACTCTCACATATTTTTACCCATATCTTATCGTACTGTCATAGCAAAATAAATGAAAAAGAAATTGGCACCAACAACGTTCAACAAAACGAATATTTAAATCACTGATAGCAACAGCAAAGGAATTGAAATTGCCGGCAACTCTCCCTTCCCCAATTTCTTCTAGAAAAATAGAAAGTTGCATAATCTGTTAAAGACTAATCCCCCGGTATTGCTACAATGGACTCGAAATTGAATTGTCTAACTTCGCAGTTATTTACGTGTCCTATCGCGTAGCAGTACAATGCTCGAATCTTGCCTGTGATAACAAGCAAATAAAGGAGACCGAACGAGAAATGCAGGTACTAAATTAGATGAACCTATGCGTTGCTCAGTGACAGGTTTCTCAAGCCTTGTTGCACCGACGCGCGACGCGACGGGGAATCGTACTAACGCGGTTTTCGAAGCGAACGAAAGTCCTTTCTAAACGCGCCGTTGCATTCGAGCGGTGTGCACGGCGCTGTACCTTTCCCACTCGTTTATTCTTCGCGGAGAAGGATTAACGTTCGACAGATTCTTTCGCGGGAAGCATTTTTGTTCGGGCAACAATATCGAACCTGAAAACGTGGCTTGAACCTCGCACACGATTGTCTCTGCGTGCGCATTCCACAGTGTTTTTTAACTCAGCGTTACCAAGCGAAAATGAACTCTGTATTTTAGATATAACCAAAATTGCGTGATTAAATAATATTATTTTACGGGGAAATCAAGAACGTGCGACGCGCGTGCTGCGCAATGTGGCTGACTGCTGTCTGTCTAGCGCTTGCCGTTTCTACTTGGAATAGACTCACGGCGTAATGCGTTCTCGATCGAACAACCTGCTGGATATTCCTCGATATCCAGCGCTGTTAATAAGTATAAAAATGTCTTTAATTTCGAGTTTCCCTTGCAATGAACTTCCAGAAGCTCTATTACAGTCCGAAGTACTGTTTTCGAATAGGACGCGTTACAAGATCATCGTCAAACCAAACCTACGTCATCAATGTTTTTTTTTAGTAAAGCGTAGGACTCGAAGGGCTTGCTTTTACTTAACAAGAGTGTACACTTTTCAAGTAACAGAGTGCATTTTTAAGGATCACCCTATCTAGCTAACTGCTCGAAGAGCTTATCCGATTCGTCGTAAAGAAAACTTTCCGAATGCAGCCGCTAATCACTAATCGCGAAGAGACTCGTTTAATTATTGCTTTCTCTTTCGTAGAAATAAGAAATTCGTTTCGATTTGCGGACAGCTTGCAGATGAGCTTGATTTCGAGATCTCTTAGCGATCAGACTCCGTCCGAATTTTCTGCTCCCACTGTACGCGAACCTTTAACCGCGAATTACAACAGCTGAAGAACCGGCGAGTGTCTTCAGTTAACTCTTTATGGTTCACTGGAACACGAGTCATAATAGTTGCGGTATAATCGTACTCCTATCCTCGAGTTTCAGCACGCAGCACGTAGCCAATTACTTCTTTGTAGACAAGACTATTTTTCGGACGCGATTATACGAGAACGATGCTATTCCGTGCGTTCGTTTATTTCTCGATTCAAGTGCTCTTATTTATTCAGTGAAAATGCAGCGATTTTGTAGTCAATGTATTTTACTGTATTTTACGTTCGCGTGCAGCAGAAATTTCAGTTTAATTAAAATGCTCGATGGAGAACGGTTTTCTCGTGTCTTAGAAAACGCGTACCATCGAGTTTAGTAATAAAATGCATTCGTTAAATTTTTCAGTTGAAATTGAACCAAAATTATCGGCTCTAGACTTTTCTATACTAAGCGAATTGCTCTAAAACTAACCCCTTTACCTTGGTACCTGTGTACAAACGAAGAAAACGCTACGCTGATAGATGCGAATAGATCTAATAGAACGGGTCGACTATTCTGCAACCACAGAAGCCTATAACAATTGAAATCGATTTTGGAATGACCATTTAGGCTAATTTCATCCGCGGATTACTAAATACATCGCGCGTCGCCCTTTTCGACGAATTGATGCTCTAACACAGATTTCCGTGTCTGGGAATCTCGGCGACCCAATAAAGAACTTTCAGGACCTAAAGTTGGCTGGGTCGCAGCGTTACGACTTTGCGCAAACATTTGGTTGCCGGTTCCGCGGGCAATAAGGGGCGGGCGGGCAGGTAATCTGGCGGCGACGATCGTCAGTAAGATCCGCGTCCGCTCGAGGACATCCTTGCGCGTGGTCGCGCCGCGTCGGAGAGCGCGTCCCTCGGATCGGAAAAATTCGCGGAACTTCCCGGAGTGCAATGAGCCGCGACAATTTCACGCGGTACGATCGTTAAATGCCCAACGGTACGTGCGTATGTGCGTAGGGCGAGACGGATGACCGGAATAGAAGAGAGGAACGGCGAGGGACAGGGACGGGGCGAAGACAACGGAGACGGCGAAAGAGAGACGGAATCGCGGCGTAACGGTTCGCGAGGGTGGGTGGGGTGCAGCAGAGGGCTTGTGGAAGGGGATCCGGGCGACGAGGACAGAGAGAGAGCGTGCGACAGAGACAGAGTCGGAGAGAGATAGATAGAGAGAGAGATAGAGAGAGAGAGAGAGAGAGAGAGAGACGGCTCGACCACGCGAGAAGGATGGAGCTAGAGCACGCGACCTTCGCGAAACGTCAAACGTCTATGCTGTTTAGCATGCAGGGCCGTATGACTGAAAGAGGTCTACACAGACTCTCGATCACCTGCCGCGCGACATTCGAAAACGGACTGTTCGACGGAGAATCGTTCGATTTAGCCCAGTTTCCGCTCGCCGAACGAGCCGGGGGAACCGCGCGGACACGCCGGACTCTATCAGGCTCTAACGGACAACTGGATGTCACGTGACCGGTGAAAACCCGAACGATCGTTCGCATCGAGCGGCCGCGAGGAACGCGGACGAATCTCGAGCTGTCAATACGATCAGAAATTTCCGCGAAGAGGTTGCCGGCGAAGAGTGGAAACGGCCGTGACAGCGTGTCTCCCACGAGCCAACCGTTCGATTTCCGCGGTTACGCGCGGAATACGAACGTGTCCGTCGTTCCGGTAGCTCCCCTCCCCGCCCGACCGTATCCTCGAACGTGTTTCTTTTCCCCCAGCAATCATCAATGTGTGTTTCTTTCCTCTCTTTTGTCGCTTGCTTTTCTGTTTGGGTTTTTTTAGTTGTCGCTCACCGAAAAAGCATTCTGCTCACCGATCGCCCACTTGACTCCCGTCGTCCTCCAAAAATTTCGGCTTACTCCCGACGCACGTGTGATATTTTCGTCCCGCCGTGGCGGCTCACGGAACACGCACTCTTCGCCTCACGTTTCGCTTCAACACCAATCGAAATAGACAGAGAGGGGAAGAGAAACAGATAGAGAGAGAGAAAGAGAGAGAGAAAGAGAGATGCGTTTCGTGTACACCATCGGAACCGTTCTGCTTCTACGTTTTCTTCCTTCGATCCGATGGATCCGTTTCGGCGTGGTCGCACCCCATTTCTTTCTCGATTCACGAGGACGTTCGGCTCACTTGTCGCGCGCTAAACAGCGTGTCGACGAGTACGCGCAGGTTAGGCGTGCGTCGTCGATTACGGCCACCGACGTACGTACTTCTTCTCTCCACGAGCCGGTGGTGTTCGTCGACGACAGTTATCTGAGGCCGGCTATGGTTTTCATGGTTTTCATGGTTTTCATGGTTTTCATGGTTTCAATGGTTTTCATGGTTTTCATGGTTTTCATGGTTTTCATGGTTTTCGCCAGCGTTGGATCACACCGGTGACAGCGGCGCACAGTAGTTCCTAGATGGTGATCCATCTAAGCGCTGACCGTGCCGCGACGTACGTTCTCTTTCGAGCCTCCGCGAACTGTCACTCCTGTCGTCCGGCCCGTCGTCGTCGATGACGATGACTCTCCGTCATCGAGGGATACACGGTGTCGTTGCGACGCACTCCCGTTCGTCCGGCGGTCCTCCGCGGTCCTTGCACCAGCTCGAGCCGAGTCCGGCCACGACGTTCGACGGGAATCTTCCTTTACGTCAACAGCGCGCCGCGACGTCTCAATCGGTGACACAATCGGCCGACGTTGCTTTCACGAGTGCGTTTCACTTTTGTTTACTTTTCTCCGGGACCGACCCGCGATACGGACTCTTTCCCGACGATTCCTATCGGAGCTGCACGCTCGACGCTCGGTTTTCTGGATGATCGATCGAGCGGCAACGATGGATCGCGCACAGTCGCCGCGACGATATTCGGAGAGGTTCTTCACAGTGCACTTGTCACGTGTCGGTGGGTCGGAGCGTTCGCGTGGCCAATTTCTCGCGTCTATCCTAGCACTCTCGGTGATAGAAAAGCGTCGCGAACGAAATCGATCCTGACCGGCGATTCGAGAGATCTTCGGAACGAGTCGCGGTGCAACGGACGGACCGGCACAGAGAAAAAAACGGAGCGGAATAATTTGGTCGTGAAACAGCGCGCGACACCGTTCCACCGGGAATGCTGCGAATACGTTTGCCAAAAGTGAAACTGCACAAGGTCGAGCAACGTCGAACGCGAGCCGCGCGATGCGTTGTCGGAAACGATTCAGGATCCACTGACGGCCGCGCGCACGGCAACTGTCAACCGTGCGATTTCACGTGTCTGTTTGCTGTGGCGCGCTGTGCTCGGTGCCGAGTCCTGTCGATCGTGGCGAGGAGGATCGGCTAGCGGACGGAAGGTGCGTGTTCCGTGTCCTGGCATGATCGTGGTGCTTTTGCGAGGAGGATCGGCCAGCGACCGTGCGAGAAATCGGTCGGCGTCGCGGTGCTCTCTCTCTCTCTCTCTTTCTCTCTCTATCTCTGTCGTTTCCTCCGCCGGGATCGTTCGTGACAGCGAGCAGCAGCGACGACGACGACGACGACGAAGACGACGACGACGACGACGACAACACAACAACAGTGGAGCAGTGGCAGCCCGGTGTCGTGTATTATTGCGAACAGGAACGTGCACGAGCGAGGCGTTCGACGACGAATCGAAAAAGAAATTGTGCGAACAGCTCTCTACGTGTCGGACGTGTATAAGGAGAAACAGAAAAACTTCTTCACACCCCTGAACGAGAAATTTCGGTGGTTCTCGAAATGTGACGACTGGTTTATCACAGAACGCTCCTTACGACGGTATCACGCACTTCGAGTCGCGAATTCGAATTGACACTAGCATTGAAATATTTACCTTGCTACATGTAAAATGAATAGAGAGCCTGCCTGAATCGAACGAAGGAAGGCTCAACCGGCCCACTGTGACGTCGCCGGCCTACTGTCAGCTCAGCGCTCGCTCGGCCCCGCGGTCAACTAACCTACCGTGTTCGCCGCGCAGACTTTACCGACCAAATAAATCGATCCGACGCCGCCCACGCGCACAATTCCTCCGCGATAAATCGAGTTCGGTTGTTTAACTATTTTTCGTGTCGATCGCGACCACCGCCGATCATTTTTAACGGATA
Organism: Augochlorella aurata; assembly: GCA_028455555.1. Taxonomy (NCBI): domain Eukaryota; kingdom Metazoa; phylum Arthropoda; class Insecta; order Hymenoptera; family Halictidae; genus Augochlorella; species Augochlorella aurata. The sequence continues at coordinate 5,015,644 of CM052151.1, read as the reverse complement.
CGATGTCGCCTCGGTCGCTCGCTTGACTACCGTAGTAGTCAGGTGTGAAACGCTCACGCGCACAGCCGCACACACAGAGACGGCGCACGTTTCCCTCGCAGATCTCGCGATTCGTAGAGCCATAGGCGTCGTTGGACCAAAAAAACTTATGTTCGCCGCGTGTAAGGGTGGGAGAAGAGACAGAGAACGAGAGAGAGAGAGAGAGAGGGAGAGAGAGAGAGAGATAGAGAGGGAGAGGGAGAGAGAGAGAGGGAGAAGGAGAGTGGGCGAGGAAGAGAGAAGAGCGAGACAGAGTGCGCGTGTAAGAATATCAAACGCATTGACGTCTTACGCAGCGTCGAGGGTAATTATTTCGGACGTAGTTCGCCGCGCAGCTGACCTCGAAATTAGAAATTTCGCACGGTGCCGCGCCGACGGGCGTAACTCGAATTCGCGGCGCGAGACAGAGACGGAGCGAAGAGACAGAGAGAGAGAAAGAGAGAGACGGAGAGCCACGTTAACTGAACAGATATTCGCGTGCGATTCTGTCCCGATCTGTCACAAGTATTTTCTCCGCCGCTCCACCCTCCCCTCCGCCGGCCCCGGCCCCACAAGACCGACTCCTTTTGTTATATAGTCCCCGCAACGTCCTCTCGAGAACGCTTCCCGGAAATTTATATGGAGATTTTTCTTTTCGCGTTAAGGACGATTGTTTCGCGGGGTTTCAAAGACTTCGAGCGAAAGGTTCTTTCCTCCCTTAAAACCACTTGTCAGTTCTCCATCTTGAAACCGAATAAAGACCGTTTTAGGATCCCCGAGGCCGTAACCCGTGGAACCTTTCAGCGGATTTTGGAGTTTGTTATGCCTGTCGGCTGACATATCCGCGGCTCTATTAGTACCGGAATAGTGCGTCCTCTGTAAACATACGTACGTGTAACAGCGTCGTCGTTGTTACGCGAGTGGTGGGAACGAGAGCAATTACGCTGCTGGAGACTCAACCAGTTAACCGAGAGGAGATTCGGTCAACTTAACTCGTCGTTTACGTTCCCTATTGTTTTTCCGTCATCTTTCGTTTTCCTTTCGACTCCGCCGGCAATTCTTTCACTTTGCTGCGTCACGGTATCCGTGGCAGCGTGAATTATATCGCATTCGAGCTGCTCGCGACCGAACAATTGCTTCATCAATTTAATTGTTCTTGAAAAGTCATTCGGCTAGTGGTGCAGCGATCGTTTCTACAGACTGCTCGAAAATTAAAAATTCATTTACACCGGCAGCGTTAAACATATTGCTCGGCGCTGTGCATTTAATTTATGGTCGTTTTATGGTGACCTCCGCGCAATTCACCCTCGGAGCCAAACTCTCGCGGCATAGTCATTGAAAATAGTAATCGAAATTCTATTTGATAGCGTTCAGACTCTTATTTTCTTATTTTGATTATCTATCTGCTTTCGGTATTTTTAATTTATTTTTCAAAATTGTTTATCTATTGGAGGTCTATTAATATATGAAAGTCTGTTATTCAGGAAAATTATTGCAGTACGTTGATGTACGAACGATGAAAACTGCTATTGCGATGAACGAATTCATTAAGATACACCTCGGTGTCATTAATTTGCGGAAACTATTGAATAAGTGGGTATAGTCGGTGACAAAACTCTCCGCTCCATGGTTTCGAATATTTAAATGAAACAAAGTTTTGCATATTCATGAACGCTGATCGATACGTAAATGTTGAATATACTCTAGAAAATTATAATAAATGGAATATTCATATTCCCACAGCTGGTTATTGTATTTATTATGCCTATTGTAATAACAAATTTTATCCCTCTTATCATATCTATGCTATTTATACAATTTTCAAATTTGTTGTTTTTCTTCTATTGCAATCTTTGCAGGAGATACATAATTTAAACGATGCTCCAAAACATTTCAAAAATCTTCAATTTATGTGAATTATTGTGACCGATTATGGCGCCGTTCATTTTGGATTTCTACGCTACTAGGCACGTCCTTGGAGAGCAAAAATTACGCAACAGCTTCGACTCGAAAAAGCGTAACTATTTTAACAATCGAAAGTTTCATTTGTCCCTGACATCTGCGAAATATTTATGAAAAGAATAATATTTTATTACAAAATCATGCTGAAGATATTTCGAACCTGCGTTGGAACATCAATTTAAACAACGCTATTGGTTAATAAGCGAGCGGCCTTAAAATTTTAACAGCTCATTTTACATTAACATGATCCACCCGACTCGGACCTGGGTCGTCTCCGACCCATGTATAAAAGAATAGCCGCGCGTAAGACGACACCAGCGTCTTTCCAGTTTCTGAAAGGAATGCCTGAGGTATCTTGCTCTAAAACGATCCAAACAGTGCCGGTCAGAAAGGACGCAATACACTAACAGAAGCTAAACAATAACGAAACATTTTCTATGTCGCAGGCCACGGCAGACCGAGCGAACAGCCTCTCCAGAATAAAATTCGCGAGAAGCCCGCAAGGAAAATATAAATAGTGCCGAGATCCGAGGACGTATCAGCTCGGAAATGTATCGAAATTCTCGAGGTATCGCGTCCATGCGACACGTGTGACTTTGGATTAGGCAAGGTAAACACGCGTGCGGCCAGGTGGCGTGAAACGCCGTCGGTGCATCGTGGAAGTTGGCTCCGCGCGCGCGCGCGGGCGCGGGCACAGGTAGGTACGGCTACGTACTTTTCGTACAATATAGTCGTTACGATGCAGCTGGCTATACATATAGATTCTTAGGTAATACTAATTGCGCCCGACTGCCGAGTGCATCCGAGCGCGCGAGCTCGTACATGTGGACACACGTGGAGCACTCGGCCGCTCGTAGACGTATCGCCGCGGGGAATAATTTCATTGTAGCTACTTTAATGCGATCGCCGGCGATAAATTATTCGAAGGCTCGATAACTCGGCGATCGCCACCGTAAGAACCGGAGTTTACGGGCGAGCCGCTCCGTTCGAATCCATCGTGCAAATTGAATTGCCTCAATGTCAATAGTTTCTTGCAACCGTCGAAAGAAGGCCGCGCAGGCAGCACGCTAACGCGCGTAATCCGTCGCGGCGCTGCCCGATGCTGTTTCTTTTATCGATCTCGACGAAAAAATGTTTCGTCCGCTGCGTTGCGTTGCGTCGCGTCGCCCTACGCCACTACTATGGCAATGTCAAGCAACTGTCCGGCGCACCATAGACGTTGGATCCCGCTCGACCGCGGCAAGAATTGCCGGTGATGTATAGCCGCTAATAAATTATACATTGTTCCTCTCAGAATGTACTTACGACGCGGTTTTTATTACCTCGCAGCCGCAGTCTTGTATAAAGTGTGCCGTGCATTTACGTTCTAATTACTTTGGACGATCGGACCCGGGAAATTCTAGACATTAAAATTGTTTTGCAGCGATCGAGCGGATTTTCCTCCATCGATCCTCGCCGGTGCATAATGATGCACTGTGCTCAAGCCACCTGCAGACCACGCGACTTTTTCCAATCCTGGATTCTCTAGCGCGTCCATTAAAAGACGAACGGGTGACTTATTATCTTAGAGTCTGTGTGCATTCGAGATCCGCGATGCTACCTTGCGATGGCTGCCCGTAATGTTCTTCTTTTACGGTAGATTCTCTTAAACCGTAGTTAATTCCTAGGCGGAGATCGAACGTCCCTCTATCGTTGCACTCGAATCGATGCGTTTCCCTCGATTCGCCATGAATTTAGGTTTAGTTTCGTGAAATTATGGGTATTTGTTTTATGCAAAGAAAATTGGAGAGGTACGACTACCTCGGTAGAACCTTCTTGCAATAAAATTAATAAAACCTTCTTGTAATAAAACAACTTTTAATTATTGTCTTCGACTCGATAAACTGCTAAAAATTTCGCGTGAACGCTATTGACATTTTTCAATTCTCTCAATATATCTACCATGTTAAATTGCAACTATTCAATTTTCCCTGACGATTCGAAGCGATTAATGCAACCTTGAAGTTGCCAAATTGATTCTTTCTCCTTCCTTCTATGATAAGCAGACGGCATTTATTTAACAAAAATTGTCTGGCATCAAATTCACTCTAGTCCATCAAGAACACAAACACAATATTAAAAATACATTATGAAATGCCATCTACAGGCGTCCATCTTGACTTAAATCAATTCGCCAAATGCTCGGTGGACAAACTGCGAGTAAGTAAAGCGATAATAAAAAAGAAGAAAAGAACGTCTATTTGTGAATCGGCAAATGAATCGTGAATGATTTTCTGGAATGATTCGGAGACAGATTTCAGGTACGGTGCACACGATACGCGACGCAGCCGTGCAGCGTAGCCGGAGGAATTACAGTAAAAAAAGTCCGGTTGGCTGGCTTGATACCTTATTATGGCTAGGGTTTTCGCAGGGTGACCCTTGTCGGTGAGCACTCACCGGGTATTTCCCGCGTGATAAACGCGATTATTGTCTGGCACGTTCTGTCGTTGTTTCCAGATCGATCCGGCGTTGCATGCGCGTCCACGTGCACGTTGTTTTTCATAGATCGTCCGCAAGCGGCAAAGAGCGGTGTGGTGCGGCGCGGTGCGGCGCGGAGCGGTCAGCTGAAATTGCGCGTCTACGCGTTCTTAGGTAACGCATCGCGCGTTGCGTGAACGGAACTTGGCTCGTTTCTTCTCGGTGTGTGTTCCGCTCGTGGACGCGCACCGACGCACACCGACGCAAACCGACGCACACCGACCCACACCGACGAGCGCCGAGAGGAAGCCCGTGTGTTAGGCCAGGCTTGCGGCAATTGCTACAGTTCGTTTCGCGCACCTTTATTTTTGCTTTGCGTGAGGCGCAGGTGCCTCCGTCGGGCACGTGACGTCGCCTATGTATCCGCATCCACGTAGTACGCTATTAGGTAACGCGTCGATAGTGCGTGAATCGGATTTGCCGTCGTAACGCTCGCCCGCCTACGGCACGCTTCATTGTCCGTGTTGCCTGTCCGCGACGCTGCACAAAAGTCGGTTTTCACAGACGCCTCGATGCTTGTAACGTCCATGGAAAAACGCTCCGCGCTTCCGGGAGGACGTTTCACCGGCTCGATCCTACTCTGCGGAACTTGGCCGGTTTTTCAGACACTTTTACCCGGCTTTTTGCCGATAGACATGGACAGTTTTACGTCGACGAGATCGACGAATTTTTGTTACTCGCTGCGAAAATCTGCTGTTGCTGTTTCTTTCGAGGTAGACGTCCCTTTAAAACATTGTTCGCAGTTTTCTGCGGGATGAATTTCTAGTAAAAACGCTTAGAGTGCAGCGTACTGCAGCGAACGCGGCAAATAGAACAAAAGTAGAATCGATGATTCGGCTTCTTCATAACTTTATTTTATAAAACACATATGTCCAATGTATAAAATTTTAACATTATAAATTATATTTATAGTACGCATGTTTGCATGATAGTATATCTTTTTATTTAGTAGAAACTTTATCCTATTTTCTGTAGAACGATTGCAGTGAACTGTGCTGGATTTTTCATAATAATATTCGGTAATGTATGCACAGTGATTCGGAAACCTTTTAAATTGCAATAACATTTTTACAATTGTTTTATTACTAAGTTCATACATCCTTGAAAATAATTGCAACATTCTTTAATAGTTGTAGCATGTTTTAGAAGTGTAATATAAGATTGAAGTACTTCGAAAGACCAATGAATGGACACAGAATCAAAATAGATTTGTACAGAATAACACTTGCAAGTCATCCATAGGTGCATAACAGAGCTACAGTATTTTTAATATAAAAAGGTCATCGTAATCACCACCCTTTCATGTATTTATTCATTGGACACCCTATATAAAGCTGTGTACGTATGCGAACAATCGCTCTCGAATAATTGCACAGAATCAATGTAATTCGACTGTCGCAATCAAAACTGCCTTATCGCATCTCCGAGTTTCTCAGCTCGTGTAAATCCTAGTGCAATTTGGGCAACGATGTTATGGCAGCAATTAATTGTCAAAGGTAGACAAAGAATTGTGGCATTCGCACGTGACCAGCGCAGCAGTCGTATTTTTACCGCAAGGAATCTTTCAACCGACGAGTGGAATTTTTTCCGGGTTTGAATTTTCGTAACGTTCGGTATGAAAATGGGGATTTGTGTAAAAATATGCAATTTACACAAATGGCCTATGCAGAAACGTCTACAGATAAGGAAATGATAAGAAGTAATTTTCCTCGCGCTCGATTTCTTTTCGGAGCTCGCTCGATACGAGACAATTGCACCGAGAGTTAATAACCGGCCAGTCGGTGGCCCTGTAACAAATAATTAAGACGCGAATAATCATGACGTCACGTGACTTTCCGTTTTCGAAAAAATCGTGTCTGAAATCCGGCAGTTTCGCGTATGCATGGTATTACGTAGCCTGTACAATGGGAACGAAGAAGTAGAAGCGGCGAGTCATGCACAGACAAGTCAGTCGATTCGGTCTAAATGCAACTCTTTCAAAAATGAGTTCTCGATCGAGGAACGAGGAACGAGGAACGTTTTTTCATTTTTTCTCGTCTTTACAATTTAAAAAACACTCGCCACGAGTGTTTGTTTAATAATTCATATTAAATTCAGCTCATACTCTCAGAGCATTCGAGCAACATACGTGTTTTCGTCGTTAATAAATCGATACGTAAACTATGCAAGGGTATAACAATATGCAAGAATAATTAATAATTAATAATGTCAAAGATTTAACTTGTCCATCGTTAAATAAGCGACGAATATAATAATATTCCGGATTTCGGAGGGGTTCTGCTCCGTGCAGGATCTTGCACAAAGGTCTGCAGCGTGCCGGTATGCTAAATAAATTGATTTGCTTAGGTTTAGCACTACGGCAAATCTCGCAAGGAAGCTGAACAAATGCAATACTGACGATAGGATCACCAGAGACAAACGCAATAATAGTAGAACTAAGAATTGCGTTCTTATAAAAGTTGCTTGTTACATCGAATAGGACACGTTGCAGAAGCATTTCGTTTCGATTATTTAATTCGGTCCGGTAAATTGGGTTTCCCGAATTTAGATCAACAAAGTAAAGAGAATAGAGGTGTCGCTAAGAATATTGAATTGCTGGATGTGCACTTGCAACAAATATTTGAAGAATTATTTATAGAACAGATGTATGGGTCGCGTTAGTGTTTCGTGTATGAAGTTATAGTCCAGCGAGAAATTGTTGCTACCATTTTCAAGTTATAGACGATCATCTATCCAGATTAATTTAAATAAAAAATAACAGATTGCACTTGGATTCAAAGCTCATCCAATTTTATTAAAAAAGATAGATTCTGAAGCTTTATGCAATTTTCATAACAATTCGAAACTGATCACAATTCGCTTACTGTTTATATTTCTTGGACGCAAACAATTCTGTTTTCATAACACGATTTTATATCGTAATCTTTTCGTGTAAACAAATTGAATGACTTTTTGTAATTTTTTTGGGAAGAAAAGTAATTCAAATTTTACTATCGTCGATCTCTGTCTGACATCGACAATCCGTGACCACTTGCTTTTACTAGAAGAATGACAACTAGTGTACACAAACAATGCGTTTTATCTATTATTTGTACTCTTAAATTATAGATTATTTATACTCTTAAATTATAGATTATTTATACTCTCAAATTATAATAACAACACTGAGCTGATAAATCATTGAATGGGAAAGACGTGCCCAAAATATGCATTATAAATGCTCTTTTAAGTTGCAAATAACCACAGTAATCTCAAGTATGTGTTACTTTGTTATTTGCAACATTCGAAATTAATTTATCATATTCGGCTGATAAATCTTCCACGCGCGTAGCCGAGCTGTCTCTTATATTTTTAAATAAACTTTTCGGCAGCGTTACGACACCCGAGTTAATAATCAAACATCTCTATAGGAAATACGATTTTATTTGTTCAATTTTGGAAACGGTATAAGATAAGCATCGACCGTATCAAACGCGAGCTTCTGTTCCAGCCGAAATCCATAGGTGCATTTATTTGCATTACACGAAGTAGACATCGGTTCGCGCATCCGTCAGCACGTATCGGATCTCTTTTTTTTCAGAAACTAAATAAACAACATTCCAACACGGCACCCAAGAGCGTTTTGTTGCCACGTGGATAAAGAGAGGGAACGACGATTAATCTGAGACCTCAGATGACCTGTTCAAAATGCTTATTTCAAGATTGTGTAATAAACACCTCGTGATATATCCAGCGGCCAATAAGTGATTCTTATTGTGCTTGTTGACACCGAGACGCGTCTACTGTTGATAAGTGCCAACACGTTCCGTTCTGTACGTAAAGAATGCGAAGGAAAGTAATCGCGGAAATTCGCCGATAATTTAAACGGTCTTCGAATGTGTACGATCATCGCGATAATAGAATTATTAGATCACTTATTCATTCGACTGCATTTTGTTTGCGTTGCAAGCGTCCACTAGCAGCCTCCGCATCGATAACTCATTTTTCATCTGACCCCATTTGCTGGTCCATTCAATTAATATTCCATCGCAAGAACCAGACCGGCTTCCTCCGGTATCGCGTGATCTACGCGTGTCTAACAACGACGGCGTGTCTTATTTTCTTTTATTTCTCTGGAAAAAGACAAAAACAGTCGAAATGTATAATTAATTGTCGTCGTTACCCCGGCTATATCAAGACGCCGCAACTCACGCGCGTATATATACGAAAGCTTTCCAAAGATTGCTTTCAAATAATTTCCTTTTTTCTTCGCAAGAAGTTGCATTATTTTTTGCATTATAATGTTTATACTTGTGTCTCGCTTTAAGTGGAAAACAAAACTCGGTGGGACTTGAAGGACAAATATTTATTTATATTTTCAATGTCAGTACTTACGATATTGAATAATATCTGTGCGGATTTTATTATTAATTTTAGAATTATTATTCCATTTTAAAATGTACTTATACTTTAAAAAAATTGCAAGAAGCCGAATTTTTGCCACGTTTTGAAGATCACGGCGGACATCTTGGTCGATTGAACGTATCGCCGAGGAAATTGTTTATAGCGTGTCGTCGGCGGGCTCCGCGATACGTATTAATTAAAAATCCACAGCTTCTGTCGGAGTGTCGAAACATTTCGCACGCCATTAATATAAAAGCATGGCAGCGGAGGGCAGCGTGCGCGCGGGCGCGCGCGTTCGAGGCCCGCACACGCTCACGTGCCAACAAAGTTACTCTAATTAATGGCAACACGTTCGGTATTGTATAATTCTGTTTACGGCGGTGGCCTCGTGCATGCATCATGCGGCCCCGCGCGTACCAATTCCTACGGCCGATTGTTAAGTTCCATTTATTGGAATGTAACACTCGAGTGAATGCATCAGGTGAAAACGCTTTTTAATACGATGAATAATCTGCGCGAATTGTCGCGCCCCGCTCAATAAACGCAATGTCATCAATCAGAGATACGGTGCGTAATATTAATTTTCCAGATGATCCCGACGATGGCCCCGGATAAAATTAAACCGATTTTTCTATCGACGGGAAATTATGATACACGGTGGAACGATATCCGACTGTGACCTGAATATTTGAACGTGTGCGTAATGGGTTCGTTCGTTTAGCGACTAGGCTGGTGTCCCAATTACTGTCACTGCAACTAATATCTTTGCTGTTTTATTTAACGGTGAAATGGTGCATGGAAAATTGTGAGGAAAATATTGGAACGATTTTTAAGCTAAATAACTTCTGAAATAATCGATTGAAATTATGCGATGAGCTTAAGTTGTCAGGGACATCTGCCTATCTAGTTGCAGGGGTGCAAAGTTTCTTCTTACGAGCCAGAAGAACTAATGCGTCGCGTCCCGACGGCTGACCTGTATTTTATTAAATTAATATTCACGATTTAGTACAGATAGCGACGTTCGCTTCGGCCTAACAAACTTAAAGCGGTTCCAGAAATTGTTTCGATAAGAAGTCTCGGAATGAATTTCTTCAGCGCTTGCGAGAACGTTGAAATAGGGTAGTGGAGTCGGTTACTGTGGGGTGGCCAATTCCTGTGTCTATTACAGGCATAATTAACTTTATCTATTGAAACATATTGAATTTCTTGATTCCTTATTTGATAAAGTTAACTATGCCCGGAAACGAAGCAGAGGCACAGCAATTGGCCAGTCCCACATTAATTACTGACAAAGAATAAGAATATTCAAATTGAATTTCGGAACATATCTAAAGAAGCGTACAATAGGGGTACCATAGATTTGAAATCAGCGTAGCGGATAAATTTGTCTTTAAACATATTTTCTATAAAACTCGAGAGCAAAGGAGAGCAGACGGTGGTTCAAGTTCAGCCATTAAACGTAACAAAGTGCCGATATCCCGGTATCACCGTATCCTATTAAAATTAACAACGTAGAACGGCAAACGCACAATGGTATCCGGGCCCAATGGATCGTATTCGGACTGGAGAAGTTAAACTCGGCCCTCCTAATTGGGTCTGGTCTTTCTCCCGATAAACGATAGGCGTGCTCGGAGGGTAGCGGCAGGCAATCTTTCGCATTGCTTAAAATAACGAAAAAGAAAGCCGCGCCACCTATCCGAGCCGCGCCGGCTCGAGGCCCAGTAAATCTGAAATATCGACATTCGGCCCGGGCAGCCACGGGCGGCGATCGTCACCCTCTCGGTTTTCCTCGGGAAAGTAAAGGCTTAGGTTCCCGGTCGGACGGGACCGGGGTAGTTTCGAAGGGACGCGTGTACCTGTCACGTCACAAAGCGTCTGGGTTCCAATCAAGCGTTAAGGGGAGACCACCGGGCGTCGTGGCGTAGAATTTGCAACTATGCTAATAAGAAGCGAGCCGAACGGACAGCTAATGGCTGCCGGAGAGAAAAAGGACGAGCAAAAGTGCACAATGAATTCGTGAGGTCGTGACGCAAGGGAGAAAGAGAGAGAGAGAGAGAGAGAGAGAGAGAGAGAGAGAGAGAGAGATAGGGAAAGGGCAAGAGCGAGAGACAGAGACAGAGCGAGAAGGAGGGAGAGAGGGGAAGGCCGGCCAGCGGGACAAAGAAAGCCAGAGAAGGACGAAAGGGTAGAAGGGAGAAAGAGGTTAGGGAGGACGGAGGGCGACCACGGATCAATCGTAGCCTTCCGTGTTCCCTGCCCCCCTCGGTCGCTTTCCACCCCGCACCACTGTTACTGGTCCTCCCCCTTCGTTTGCCCCTTCACCTACCAGTCGACTTGCACCCCTGAAACTTTCCTCCACCCAACCCCACTCTATCGCCCCCTCTCACCCTGACGCCATACCCTTCTACTCGGTGCAACTCTCAACCCTCTATCGCCGTGCTTGCACCGACATGCACGCGTCGTTACGCAGGCCCAAACCCGTCGACCAGACACAGACTCTTGTCTCCTCTCGCCCTCCCGTCCGATTCTCACCCTCTCCCTCCCTCCCGCCGTCCCTCCTTCTTTCTTTCTCTTCCTCGCCGCGTCTCTCTATTCCACCCTTCAGACATCCACCGTCCCTTCTTCCTCTTCGCGTCTCCCTCTTCCCACGTTTATCCACACGATTTTCTTCGTCCCTTGACTCTCATCCCTTTTGTCTCCGTTACCATCCCTCTTGTTTCTTTCTCTGTCCTTTTGCCGTCGTATCTCACCCTCACCCTCTCTCTCTCTCTCTTTCTTCTCTTTTTCCCTGGCTCTCTCTCGGTCTCTCTCTCTCTCTCTCTCTCTCTGTCTCCCTCTTTCTTTCCATCTATCCGACTATCGCCCACTCGCTCTGTCTGCCCGCACCCCTCGCGCCGCGCCTCTTTCTTTCCCACCCGCGTCCAAGAGCTAAGCGTACCGCACAGAGTAGGTCAGTGGCGTGAATGATCATCAGTATTTGCCTGTGTGTTGGTGCGTCCGACTACGCAGCCGTTTCCACCCTCCCACCATTTCACACGCACCCTCCTGTGCCCGCGAAACACCGACCACGGTGGCCGTGTGCACGCGAGATGATTTCCGATTGTCTCTCACATTTTCTGTTTCCTGCTGCGAACTCGTGCCGCGTTTATCGCGTTGCAGAAATACCGATCTCGATTTTAATGTTTTTAGGGAGGCGGCGATGATCTACCCGAATTCGTAGATAGCAATGGCGACGAGGTTCGGGCGATCAGTTTTTCTGAGATCGCAATCAATCGAATTGTAATGATCGGTTAGGACCACTAGAAGATTAAATTTACGTAAATTTTAATTTTTATACGGCATTTTGCAGAAGTTTGAATCAAGGGAGAGTTTGCTTCGTCAAATAGAAGATAAAGAAAAGTAGAGAAAAGAAATCAAAAATGCTATTAGACCTTGTTAATTTACATGTTAATTTGTATTTTAAAATTCTGACATAAATGTGTAAAGATCCTCGATCTAGTTGTTATTAAAAGATATTCGTTACTTGTTACTATAGTTTAAAACGTTTAAAAATTGCAAGGGCTAGATGTCCCAGTTTCCACGCCTGTCCCAATTTCCGCGCCCTTCCGATAACGACGACGCTGTAACGAAAAGTTTCGAATCAATTTCTTGAAATGCGATTTTAACCATAATGTGATATTTTCCCCATAAAACGCCTCGATCTCGGGTACCGCGATAAAGAGATCGAAGAAGAGTCCGCTTCTTTTTATCGCGCATCGCAAAGGTCGCGCACAATAGCGCGGAGACGTCGACGCGAACGAAATCACAGAGTTTTCAACTGGTTGTGCACTATTGTTGTCGGATTGCGTAAGTCAAGCTGTATCTTGCAGGCTGTCATAGCCGCGTGAAGGATGTGTGCGCTGCATTGCACCGTGAATTGGACTAGTTTCACGGCCCCGACCTTGGGGCTGTTTAACTAGTTTTCACAACTTCTTGCGCCACGTTCCGCGAGATTGTTTTTACTTCCTGGTCGAGTATGCATGTACGTACGCGCGTGTACGTGCACACGCGTCCACGTCTGCGTGTACGTATCCGACCGTGAACGCGCAACTTCCTTTTAATATTCTCTTTTCCCCTTTAGCCCGGCCGCGGCGGCGGATATTTCGTTTCCCGGGATCCTGGCTCCGTTTGGCTTCGATTTAGTAGCAACTAGCGACTGACATTTCGCTGGCGCGCCAAAGGCTACAATTTCTCCGCCGTGATCGGCGATGTAACGCGGCCGGTTACATTGTAACATTTGAATGAGCCCCGCTGCGAGCTATTGTTGAGCGTTCAAAGGCCAATTTACTTATGCTACTAAACGGACTCGGAGTGTACGCGCGTTTGTTAATCTACGTGCGGCACGGCAGCCTGCGATGAAAAGATCGAATGCCACTAATTGGAGAAGGACGCGGACAAAGCCGCTCGCAGCGTCGACAAACGGAAGGCTTGCTTACCAGGACTCTGTTATTCTTTATCACTTTATGGATTCACGTCCACGAATTGCCCGCCGCTTCAATTCCGCGCCGACCCGATCCTACCCGCTTCTAATGGCCGCGACTCTTTTATACTCTTCCACCTTGCGCCAATCCAACTCAACTCGGTCCAGCGCTTCCCGACTCATCGCAGCCCGTTTCAACTCGCTCCCAATTTGCTCCAGACCGCTCCAACTTGTCCGTTCTATCTCGGTCCAGTCTGCTTCGAACACGCGGCGACTTAATATACCAGCATCTTCGTAATCGGCCTGTTAAAGAGCGCTTACCATACAAACATTGATGCTCGAAAAATTGCCAATGGAAAGTGCCGGACAGTTATTTGCTCTCTCATTTAACTAGTCGGCGAACGAAGCATTGTCCACGAATATTTTCATTCCCCTCCTCGAGTACTCTTTTCTAATTAAATACGCTTTATGCGTGGTCAGCTCGGTCCGAGGCAACCTGCGCGCAAAACGGCTTGCCTCGCGAATCAATGGAGTCTTAAACAATAAATATGCATAACCGAGGTCCCACTGTATTGCAAAATGTTTAACAGTGCTTTTCTAAAAATATAAAGTTAATTCGTCGATTGAGAGAAAATTATTATATTATTTACAAGCGAGAAATTCTTGTATCCTGTTTCGACAGCTCGGTTATTAAAAAGAGGTTCTAAAGAAAAATTAACAACGCCTCGAATTGATGGTCGATTAGAGGAAATTAAAGTTCCGAGGCCCGTAGGAATTAAGAAATGCCGGGGTATTAAGTTCGGCGATGGTCGTACCAGAAGCGATATATTTTTTCTAGCCGGAATCTTCATGGTGGCTGCATCGTCGAGCCGAGTTAGTTTATGGGGACCGGGTCTACGTAGACATCTCACGATCTAACCTTACCCAACCTCCATCCCAGCCTTTCCTAGCTCTAGCCTAGCCTAGAGCTGTGTAGGAGAAGTGCACTCCACCACACTGCACGGACGTCTGCCTAGTATTGATCCTCGGCTCAGCTACTGGCTACCTTCACCCACTAATAATTCTTGTCAGTCTCTCACAGGGTCGACGATTCAGGCCCATCTTCAAAACCATTTTTCCAAGACGTGGCTGGCGAAAAATTTATGAAAGTCGCTCGCGAGAACCCTGCCACTAAAAGAAACCCTGCTGGACGAAATCGTTCGAGAATTATCGCCGGCGGATCTGCGCGGTGCGTGCGATCTTATCATGGTCGCCGGCATTTTTACGCTTATGGGAGGGGTTTCAAATCGGCGAATCAATCGAAACGCTTTGCGGAAACATTCGGGCGATATATTAGCTCGAGATTCGCCCTGGAAAATTCGCTCTGCGAACAAAGATATACCGTGCATCTTCGTCGATACAAACCGATCCGACGTAAAGTAGCAACATGCTCGCAGATTTTCCGAGGAAAGTTGAATCCATGGGAAATCCGACAACGACGCGGCGTATCAATTACGAAAAGCAATTATACCGGCGCCCCTTTTTCGAGCGGGAAGCCCTACTCGAATCTGAAGCGCGAGCTTCGATCGTATCTTCTTACGCTTTAACCTGGCCGCAGATACCGCTCGATTAGTTTCGATAACGACGGTCCCGATATTTCGAGACAACGCAAGCAGCATCTGCCTCAAGTAGCGGTTAGACGTCGAGGACAGCGACGCCGATGTTCCAGCGTCGTCGTCGTCGCCGTCTTCGTCGTCGTCTGTGTCGTCTTCGTCGATAGCCCCGCGTCCCTTAACGACGCTCTACGCTGCGGTCTCAAGACTCGGGGTTCTATATCACGATGCTGCAAAATGTATGCCTCCTGGTGATAAACGGAGTCAACCCATCCACCCCGCCGCCACGATCTTCGGCTTCCCTAACCCTTCTAACCTCCAGTGGATTCCCCACTTTTCATCCTCCGCTTGAACATCTCTTTCTTTTCCACCTAACGTTTCACACTTCCGTGACCCCGCCTGTCCCTCGTTTCCGGAGTTACTTCAATGCGACGCGATTTGCTTAAAACTTTCGTGTCGAGAGGCTGGTCTCTCGCTCACGGATAGAAATTTGCTGCTTTGTAAATATTTAAACGTGTTCGTGTAAACGGCGCGAAAGAAGCTGCGTGGAACGCTCTGTTCTAGAGGAAACCTTTCTTGCAAATAATTTGAAATTGTTCATTACGAGAATCAATTTGTTGCGTGTAATATGTTACCGGAAATTGGACTTTGCGATCCGAAGCACGTAGGAAGTTGAAGCTATTGTAATGCATTATGTTGTGAAATGGTAGAATTAATAGTAAGTTAGGTATCGGAATTGGAACTTGTTGCTTGGGAAATTTATAAAACTGTTTGTGTTACAGTGTATAGAGTGTTATAGTGTGTAATATTATATGATGCTATATTAATAATATTTCAATAATATTATATATGGAATTGCAATGAAAATGGAAATTAGATTTTGTTGGAATAATACTTGTCTTGTGCTATTCTTCGAAATATTACTAAATTTGTTCAGTAACGTTTAGACTACCAATCTCATCATAGGAATTTCTAAAAGCAATGGAATGATAGCGAAAGACTGCATTTTCAAGGCTATGTCAAAATTAAATCAAAATTAAAAAAGAATAGCAATTTAGCCATCGTCTAGCAGACTCTTCTGTCACCCAACAAGAAATCAACTGATTTGGTTCAGTTTTAAAAATGTAATTTTCTTCCAAAGGGGTGTCCACTCAATTTCATCCCCCACTGCAATTACTAGAAGCATATTCACGAATTTAATACATATATTTCCGAAATCATAGCCCAAAATTCGACTTCCAGTGAAGTTGAAAATTTGATTTCCACCCCCGCTTTGACCATTCTCGTCCAGCGTGCGTCTGCATTAGACGCAGCGCGCCACGGTCCAACTTTTCCGGAAGTCGGTGCGCGATCGTAAACGTTCGCGGAAAAGCAGTCTCGCGGAGGGAGGGTTTTCCTTTTGAAAAAGCTCGTGAACAAACAAGGAAACTATTCCGCGGTCACGGCACGCGCGATCAAAGTGTGTCGCGGCGAAGGATCGCGAGAGGCCGCGTGGCAAGTCTGCGAATCGGATTCGCTTTCGGCGGTCGTATCCACATGTGGCTGCTTATCGTTTGCGGTGCAGGCACACGAGCACGACGGAGACGAACGATATGCAGAGACCCGGACGTAAACCTACACACTACAGGTGCACGGTGGAACAGCGTGCTGCGCCGTCGGGGGAGAGAGAAAGAGTGGGTGAGAGAGAGGGGGCTGGAGAGGGAGAGAGAAAGGGGGAGAGAGAGAGAGAGCAGAAATGGCTGAAAGCGAAACGTAAACAAACAGGTCTTCTGTTTCGTCCATACCAAACAGCGGTGGAGTAAAACTGCAGCCGTCGGGGAGGCCGTCGAGCGCGGAAACTTTCTTCCCTTTGTTTCCCATTATATTTCCACATTACTTTTTTAAATGCCCCCGTTAAATAGTAAGCGCCGCGAGTCACGCGCAATTTTATTCGTTGAAAACAAAACGGGAAAAAGGAGGAAGGAACAGGTGAGGGTTACGGAAGGGTTGAAACAGAAGAACGGAAAGAGCGAAGGGGCGGCGGAGGGGTGGAAAACAGAGCGAAAGAGGAAGAGGTGAAAATATACCCGGCCGTGAGACTCGTGCGCGGTGTGCGTGCGTGCGGCGCACACGCGTGCACGCGTGCATGCGTGCATACGCGGGTGGGTACGCGCGCACGCGTTGCTCGCTACCTGTTATGTGTATTCTATTTAATCGAGACGGCGAAGTACATTTTAAGTGGACGTTTCAGGAGACCGGAGCGCGGTTGATTTATGCGCAACATTACGGGGGCCGATTGAATACTCGACGCTTCTTCTTTTTCTTCGCCTCTCGCCACGCCACGTCAGTCCCCCTTGCGATTTGTCCGTTGTCCAGCCGAGTCACGCTGAGCCCACCGGGTTTATTAACACCTCGGACTGTACCTTTTTCTTTCGCGGATTCATGGCTTTCGCGAGCAAGATTCGACATTGCTAATTGATAGGAAACGATGCGGGTCAAGGACGAAAGGATTTTGACCAGCTTTGACAATGGCGGATCTAATAGTACCCCTTTTGGCAACAGTTGCTTTTTTAGGTTTGATTTAACATCAGAGTTGTTTCCCTTGGAAATATATACGTAGCTGATTATTTTAAAGTCACTTCTCTATTAATAAAAGCTGATGCATGAATTTTTCTCATAAATACTGTAGCCCATTTTATTGCTAGTTTTGTTTTAATTTTACCAAGTATACGAACTCTGAGCTGGTCTCAAAATGCGAATAATTCGACTGAATAAACATTAAAAGCACTAAAAATATTTTTAGTGCAAATAGTTTTGATGTAAAAATATTTTTATGGATGAAAGAGTTGTTAATTTTAATTGAGGTAACTTTAAACAGAAAAAGAAACTTTCGTGTTACATATCACAAAAACCAATTAAGCGTCTAGCCTCTAAAAAGGAATATCATAATTTATTACTATTATTTTCTAACTGGTATGCGCCTACTTAAATTGTTCACAATTTCTACAATATCGTATTCAACGAAACAAAGTGTATATATATAATATTAACGGCAGTCATTGTACATTAAAAAAATGCATTTAATATATTCAGAGACACGCAAGATGCATGAATATGAATCCAGAGTGGATAATCCAATTAGATCAGAAGGTGAGAATGGATCTGGAAACAGCTATTATCCTTCAAACAAGATCGGACAAAGAAATAGGAGAGGTAAAAAACACGGTCGTAAAATACTGTTATTCAATCACTCGCTGTCAAGCCGTTAGCAAAAAGAGAACGCTGGGTTATCACTGGACTGTTGGAATTTACTATTTGATGACTGAATAATGACTGAAATTGTTAATTCTGCGAGCAAAAAAATACAGCCGCGACGTTCGCTCTACTTGGCGAGGGTTTCCCGCTCAAACGGATGAAAAAAAGGTGCGTGAACTACTAACGGTACCGGTATTGCTACTTATGTTTACCGGTATTTCCAGTTACTGCTTTATGGCTAGAAAATTTGTCTACTTATGCAGATTATAGCGCACTGTTTCATCATGCAGTCATAGGATTAAAACGTAATTACACGTTATATTATACAAACGAAATTGATGCGAAAAATATCATTGGTCATTCTGTGCTTACTTTATTCTATTTATTGAACATTAAGTATTCCAATGACAAGTAACAATTTGATTATCTATAGAAATAATACTATTATAGTGCAAAAATACGTTTTATCATTTATTTTTTAATTAGGTGCGTGGGAGTTTATTCTCAATAAGCCTCCCTTACCAAATCATAAAATCATTTCTTCAGGTAATATTCATTATCTATTAAATTCAATTATTCATCGTAACAGTAGAATAGTACTTGATTAATTAAAAGAATACTACATTTATTTAGTAAATTTCAAGAGAATAATAACATTTGTATTTCGTCTTTAATATAAGGAATTTCCTAGTCCAAAATAATCTACCCTAAATTTTACTCAACGACACAGAGTCCGCATAAAAGAATGATCATAATCGCGCGGCAGTCGCATCGCTACACATTGCGGTAATCGTCGCAAACAAGACAAAGCCCGTATCTGCTTGAATTCCCTATGGCACTTTCAATTCTAAAGTTCACTCTCGCCAAACTTGCTCACACAAATTCCCCGGTTTCTCTCGCGGTGTTCCTTCTTTTCCCAGCCGAGTTACACAGGCGTCCGCATACCATAGACTTACGAGCAGCGTGCGTTTCGTTGACGCGATCGTGCCATGGCCAGCGAATAAGCCGACTTTGCGAATCACGTTGCACGGCCACCGTGCGTGCGACACACAGCTTCGGTAATTGTCCTCGCGACACTTTAAAGAATAAAGTAGCCTAGCAGCGAGGAACGGCGAGGGGAACAGACTCGATAATGCATGCATTTCGAGCGCGGAACGGCAATTGTTCGCGGAATAATGTCTCGCTGTAAGATACAAAGGGAACTGGTATCTACAGCCGATTCCACGTAACATCCAAGGCAAACGCATGCGACTCGTAAAAAACCGCGAAAGGGATTGCGCGAGCAGGTCGATAATCGTTTACCAAGACCGTCGCGGGTGGCCCTTCGCGAACACGAAATCGATACGGCGCGTCTATATATTTCGTGCGTTCCTACTTTTTTCGAATCGAATGCCTCTTTACCGAGCGCAAGGCTCGGTCGGTGCACGCGTCCCGCGCGCAGCATAATTCTTCCTAAACCGGCATTGTTGTTCAATTTCCATAGTCGATCAAAGGAATTCCTTTGGCGAGTTAAACCGGCGCTCGAGTTATGAACTACCTTTGCCCGCGTTCCCTCTACCCGATAAAAATGTTACTGCCATTCGACGCTGCTAAAGTTATTTCCCGATATACGCATGAAACTTGAGCGCCCTTTGCGATGCGATTGCCTCTTGCGGCGCTGAGAACAATCTTGCGCTAACAAGTTCATTCAACGTGGAATTCAACAAGAAATTCAGAGTTACTCGGTGCCTGCGGTTGTCGAGAGGATTTCAGCAGATATCGTTAATTACTTTTCATCGGCAAAAATAATAGCAGGAGAATTACCGTGAATGGGGTTCACATTACACCACGTTATCATTTTCTAAAAAAATCTTTCTATAATAAAATTATACGTGTCTCGTGATCTATATTATATTTATGTGAAATAATAACTATATTTATTTCGTTATTTTATCCCGCAAGGTTGCACAAAGTACTCCTACTTTTGATCGTTGCATTCGTTGAGTTATTCCAAGTATGTTGGAGATATAGCATCGAATAGACTTCTTTTTATCATAGCAATTAAATGAGGTAAATGTTTAATGTTGTTGCTAACATGAATGGGATGCACAAAATATTTATGGAACGCTCGCTCGCAGTCATGTATACTTCTCGCGTGATAAGAATGCACCTTTACACTTACATTCCCCCACTCTGCCCTATCAATCTGAACTTCAATTCCAAAAATGTTTAAACAGAGCTAGATAAATCACAGATAAACAATAAATATACGCAGATAAATAGACAATAAATACACATAAATAAACCCAATCAACTTTACAAATGTGACTGCAAAAGTGTTACAATTCCCCGCGAAGCAATTGCAAAGAACGCGACATAAAAACGCAATTTGCACTAGGATATCCGCTTAATCAATTCCAAGCGTTCGAGCGACGCTAAAATATTTAGCCGCGTTCGTTTATTTATTTCGTCGCGAGACAGTCTTCTCGGATTTTTCGCGGGAATTACGAAAGCGGTAGCTGACAACGCGATTCGCGGAGTTCCATGGCAGCCGGGGCAGTGAAAGGAAAGATTGGAGTAGCTGGCTGGAAAGGTGAAGAACGCAGGGGACGAGGTTCATGGGACAAGGAGGAAGAGAGAGAAAGAGAGAGAGAGAGAGAGAGAGAGAGAGAAAGAGAGAGAGAGAGAGAGGAACAGGGCGATCTTCGTGGCGATTCGTTGACGTAGGGCAAAGAAGTAGCTCATCGTCACGCTGTCTGCCATCTGCGTGCTACTGCCTCTGCAAATGACCGATCTCCAGCGTTTCTGTTACCGGGGGTAGGCGCAATATCGCTCGGAAGATCGTCGCGGATACCCGGAGAGGCGAAATGAAAAAAGAAATTTCGCGCGACAATCGTCACGCCGGTGCACAATGCCCAGAACCAAGGACAGAAATCGAAAGGGTCACTGATACTATAATTATACCATATCAGGATGCTAAATAATCTCGTTTAACAACATAACGTTTTATACACGCGTTTTATACAACGTTTTATACAATATTTAATAACATAAAAATTATTTCGAGCTTTCATAAGACAACGTAACAATTTTTATGGACAATACAATTTTATTACAATAGTTATAGAGCCTTATTGCATCGTATTCGAAGGCGGAATATTTTCATACTATGCACAGTGTCTCGCGTTATTTGTTGCAAGAGAACATTTTGCGACGCGACGATCAAGCAAAATGGCAACAGTATCGATAAACATCGCCGCGGTCGCTTTTATAGTAATTCCGGAGGACACGCATTCGATGACAGGCTTTTATTTAATTGACTTTGGTCCGGCGTCGCGGCGCGTCGCGCGTGAAATTAAGAAACGCTTACGGCAGGCCGCGTGTAATTCAAAGGTGCGTTAATAAATTGTGTTTAATTGCCAGCGGTGGGTTCGCTCGCGACGCGTCGTAGTCGCGGAGATTACGGGTCCTTGAAAAACCGAAGGGAAACGACGTTACGGTAAAAATCCCGATTCGCACCACTGAACCGTCACCTCTGATTACACAGAAACACCGGGCCGCAGCACCACGCGACGCCGCGACGCACGATAACAATAATCCGGTGTCAATTATCTGATTGGCGAAGTTCTGGAAGGTAACCGCGGGTTCGCAGCCGTATCGATTTCTGATATAGATATGCTCGCCGTTAATTTCGGTAATGTACGCGCGGTTCGTTAATTAAATTAAATCATTTCCTAATTACGAGCCACCACTTTTCGACGTCGACACCGTTTAAGTTGACCCGTTCACAATGCCGCCGAATTACTTTTCGATAGAAACTTCGCGAGCGATGACAAACGCTGGGCAACCGTCTATAAACGTGCATATAATAATTAGAGAACCGTTCGATGCAAAATTGCAATATGCCATGCGACGAGTTTTCCTAAATTTTGCACACAGTTCTCCGAGCGATGTTAATATGACAAATAAATTGAGTGTCAAAAAATTAAAGAAGCAGAAATAATAAAAGATAATATTAAATCCAAGGAAATATTAAATTAATTAAATAGTATTGCAAAATATAATTTACGGCATATTGTTGTAGCTCGTGTCAAGCAAAATTCAACTAACAATGACGTTCGGACGACCTTCAACTCAGATCAATCGACAGGGACGGTCAAAGATGGAAATTCTTTTTTAAAAAATACATTAATCGCTGATTTGACAAGTTGGTTGCAAAGAATTATCGTTACATAAATGTATATTAGACGAATTATAAAACAACAGACGACTAAATTGCGTCTAGATTGCGTCTAGATTGCGTCTAGGTTGCAACTAGATTGCGATTGGTATTACGACTGGTCTTATGGCCGTATTAATAATACGGTCGATAAATAACGTGCAGGTTTACGTAATAGACCTCCCGGAAGATAGTAAATGTCTGTAAATCTAACAGTACTCCCATGATGAAAGTAAACAGTAGTAAATCGTCGTAAAACCGCGATGGAATGCTCTGTGAAATAACATTTCGAATAAGCACGTCGTTTCTGTTGATCGAACTCGTATTTATCAGTTCAAGGTCATGCTATACAGTAGTTGAATTCGTCTCAGTAATATAACAATATAAAGTAAAAAATGTGTAATATCATCAAAATCTTTTTGTCACCGACTGTAGCTTGAATACTCTAATTCCTAACACGAATACTCTATTCATGACACATAGATTGCAAAATATATTGCATATGTCTGTTATAGATGTTCCTTAATTGTTTACAGAGCGAATTAAACAACGAAGCAAGGAGAACATTAACGCGATTAAAAAATTTATAGAACAATAAAATCGAACAGAATCTCGCAGCGAACACGAAACCGAATATACGGAATGTTTAACGACCTTGAATCACTTATGGCAGTGTTGCAAGCTGTCGATTAAAGTAGCTATCGTGTATGGTTAAAAATAATATCTACGGAGCCCTATTTGCAAAAACAAAGTTGACCTTCGTATCTCATTAGTCCTTCCCGATGGAATAAAACTATTTTTACTTTACGCTAATCAACGTACGGAACTGTACACAATCGACGCAACTGTAGCCAAATGTTCGCGCAACGTCTTCCATTTATATTGAAACCGAGATAATCAACCCCTTATATATCGTGTCAGACTCGTTACGAAAATTTGGAAAATGGTTTACTAAATTAGGATGCTATTCAACTGTGTTAAATCCAAATAAAATTCTATCCTTCTATCACCAAGATTTAAACATTGAAATAAAGATGCTCGAATACAGTAAATATAAATTATCTGTCTCGCGTTGGAATTTGTTAGTCACAAACAAGTGTTAAAAAATGTATCTGTGCAAAATTGTAGTACAGAAGGTTAAGGGTTGCGTTTCAAAAAAAGTAAAAAATATACGATACCAAGGTATCACACTGCTCAAGAGTATCTAAGAGACTTGAGCTTACAATTTCTATCAAAATAATAGCAATTGTTAAGTGATTAATATGTAAGTGTTACTGCAGTCAACAAAGAAAAGTGATAAACGGACTCACTTTTAAGATAAACGTTTAGACCATCGGGTTTATTTGAATCGAAACGCTTTTCGTTCGTTTAGAAATGCTAGAAATTCAGGGGTGTCTTATAATTTTGCCGCGGTGTGTACGAAGAAAGGAGCCTGGGAACCGCGGAAGGGTAAACTTTTTACTTGGTCAACGATTTTTCAGCTGGCCGATACAAAGAGGCGTCTATGACGCCAGGAAGGACCGATTCGAATCGGTTCGTATTCCACCGACGAGTCTAGAAAATGGAGGCCGATCCTTCCGAAGGTTACTGAATCCTCTAGCCCGAAGCGAATCGATTGCGAAAAACCAGTTCGGACCGGTTCCGCGGTTCCGCAAAGTTAAGGAAATTGTGGAACAGATCGGCCATGCGTGTGAGTCGACTGTCTTTCGCTTGAATAGTTCGGCTGTCATTGTGTTTCACCTGACTTTTACCGATATCCATGTTTTACCTGTGCTTCGCAGAATGTCTCGTACTATGCGGTGAGAAATTATGTAACATCGGTTCGATGCTGTTGGAAAAAATTGTAGGACAAATATTCTTCCCGTTGTACATGTGGAAATTATTCGATTGCTTAAATTAGGCGTTTATTACCGAACCCCTTTGTCCATTACGGGGTGAAACATTTGTTCGTTAATGTTACTGGAAAATGTAATTCGTCGCCAGACTTGGATAAAAATATTTGAGAAAGTATTGGAAGGAGCTAATAAAATACCCTTGCTTCTATGAAATGATATTTCAAGATTTATCTGACATTATAGAGACAAGTATCTGTACTGATAACAGTTATTTATCAAATATTTAAAAATAAAATATTTAAAAGACGTGAATAGGATCTGCAAAAGTATTGCAATGTTTCAAATGAAATTCTCATGAACATTAATCTCTAATATCTAAATAATTGCACTAAAAAAATCACTAAAACATATAATATAAAACGTGACTAAACGCACTGAACAACAAATACAACTTTCATCCCCTTTCCACAACTTTGCTTAGACCTCGATGCAACCAGTATCCCGTGGATTTCTTCACAATATAAACATAAACATTTGAGAATAGTATGACCAAGTAGACGTAAAAGAAGACACTGGTAGATGGTGGTCGAGCGATGTAACATTGAAAACCCCCATAAGACGTTAATCCGTTCGCGAATAAATAAAACCTGCGGAACGCCGATACATGATTCAGTCGTGAAAAATGCATATCCCACGGCTGCGCATCGGAACCGCGACTAGCTACATTGTTGTCGGTCTTTCTGCCGGCAACAATAACAAAAATCGAAGGGTCGAGAAGTTACTGTAAATCGCGGCCGTTCGTCAAAATTTGGTCTCTTCTGTTCGGAACAATGTTTATACCGGGTAATACATTCGCGTCGCAGCCAGGGTTAATAGACAAAGCGCGGGGCAACCATAAATCCCATTGACACCCCGCGGTTTCAATGCGTGTTAAAAATATGGAAGGAGTAGACCGATTTACGCGTCGGAATGAAATTCATAGAAGTCGCGGTTAAATATTACAACGGGAGCCGGGGACGTGAGTTATTGAATTCGGGTCTCAACTTAGTTGCGCGAACATTTTTTTCCGCGCGCCACTGTAGATACCGACTACAAAGGACTGATTTATAATACAGCTCTTTTTACCGCGGGGATCGGTATATCGTTCGATGACAGACACTCAATGGTAATCCCGTTTTCTTGGATCACAATCGATCTTCTCGCTCGTTGATCTTTCCGCTTATTCATAGTTGCATTTTTCTCTCTGTCTCTTTCGCCGCTCCCCCCCCCCCCCTTTTTCACCACAATTCCGTTATTCCGCACAAAGGCGATATGATCGTGTTCGAACGAGATCGAATTTTTCCATTCGAACGTCCAGCGAAAAATGGATACGCTGTATTTAAAGGAGCGAACGTGGAAGAAAGCATTTTCGAATGAACCGATCCCGAATAAAAAGCCCGGGAAAAACGCGGACACACACTCGGACACGTTCGCGCCGCCGAGAACGCCGTTCTACCTCTCGCAATAAAACGAAGATAAATAATAGGGCCGTAAAGATTTCTGCCCGAACGTTGCAACACCGAGACACCGAGCCGTATTCCGCGAACGAATTAAATTATGCAACGATTAAGGTGTGAGCAAACGATTTCACCGTGCTTCCGCGTTTTGCCGCGGGAACCTTGGCGGATTTAACGGCCGATGGGTGTCGCTGTTTATCGGAGAACACGCAGATCCTCCCGATAACTGCTCATTCTTTCGCGGAACAACGATCTTGGCCTGTGAAACGTTATCTGGAGAATAGGTTACATGTTCCAATTCCATATATATTATACATATATAGGGTGGAGCAATAACTTCGACCACCCTCGAATATCTCAGCTATATTTTTTGAGAAGAAAACTCTATCAACAAAAGTTGTACGGTGAGATCTAGGATTTAAAAGGAATCTAGTCGATTTGGCAGAGCACTCATTAAACGATTGTAATTATTATAGGGACGAGAAGATTGAGCAAGGGGGCTGTTCTTTCCGAGCGTGGTGCGTGCAGAACAGCGTAATGGTATTACTGCTTTCGTTCTGAAAGCCGCAAAAACTGGCCGGTGGCCGTAGCAGGTAAGCTTTCATCCATTCCCACTATCCTTCCTCTTGCTTACCTTTTTCTTGCAGCAGCTCCGTGCACGCACGACCCTTTAATTTTTCTAAGTCTGACAATGAGAAACGAAAGTCCCTCGACAGAGATAGAGCCACTCGGGGAAATGCCGACCCGCTGGAACCACTTTCGTACGATGTCGTGTCTGCCCCTGAGCGACAAATCGTCGAGTCTAAACCAGAGCAATATATAAATAATATATTATAATAATATAAATAATATATTATAATAA
>CM052151.1:4923856-4988988 GCA_028455555.1 Augochlorella aurata | reverse complement strand
CCCGATGGCGAGTCACTCTTGCGACACCCTGTATGTACATATATTTTCAAGGCGCAATATTATTTGATAATTTCAAAGCGAGGTATCCGGCCGACAACATTACACCTCGCGTAACAATAGCTTCCGAACGCGGAAATCGCGTTGAATAAAAATGTTAGCACGACTTCGGATACATTTCGCGAAATCCAAAACTCTTTCAATCGAAATCCACTAATCGGATCAGTCGATTCAAGCCGACTGAATAGAAGGCGATACATTTTACTTTCCGCCTAACAATAGCAATTTTACCTCGGGGCGAATTAAAAATTTTACAACGAGAATATCCCGTCGGATTTTATTACAATTGTCCGCCTTCCTTCTCCGGCGACGTAATATTCGCGCGTTTTCTCTTTCAAACGCAATATCCGTTTTCGTTCGGCGTATTACTTTCGAAAAGAATTCGAAAGACTATTAAAGTTTTTTCCAGCGGAGGGCCGCGCCTTTGCAGTAATATCTTTCGTCCAAGCAAGTAAAGTCGGAAGAACAATCGAATTGGAGAGCCGGAGTTTTACCGACAGTGAATTATGGAGTATGAACGAAATTACATTATCGATTACTAATTCTCCCGTGTAATTCTGTTTCTCGTAAAGAGTGTTATTACCGAATACATTGTCCGCGGACTGCGTTTGTCAGGGCTATAGTTGTTCTATCGCTGTTCGAAAGTTATATCGCCACGCTCCTTTAAACAGTTCGCACGATGTATCGATTGTAACGCGTGCATGCATCTCGATATATTTTCAATAAGCTTTAATGCTAGAGCTTCGAACGACTGGAAATTGTTTCGAAAATAATTGTTCGAGACCGTTATGTAAACGGTTTAATTAAAACGGTTCGTGAAGAGCCTTTGTGCTGAACAAGTGAAACCAAAAATCGAAATTCCCAGCCATTGCGTTGTCTGTTTCGGTTGCGGTTTCTGATTTGGTTTCCACGTCGATTTTACAAACGTTGCGTTCTTGAATTGCTTTCAAAACGATTCTAATATCCCCTTTGTTCGTTTTTGCATTGAAATAGAAGAAATAAAGAAGCAGAGAAACGCGGAGCTTTAATTACGCTACGTTAAAATGCTCCTGTTAATAAAGTGTCTTCGCACTGTCAAAAGAAACATAAATAGCCGACTGCCATTCTTATAAAATCACCCGGTATATAAATTATTCAGTCATCTCGAAAATATTTCAGAATAAATATAGAAACTAAAATGATTAAAATCTACTAAAATTAAGTATAATGATTAGCAATTAAGTGGAACGCTTGAAATGATTTTTGACAATATTAGAATTATTTAAGCATTTATTAAATTTCAAATATTTAATTTAAATCTCGTGGTATTTGACAGCAACTTTGCAAGCTGGGGTATCAAAAATCTTTGGAAAGATGTTGACGCACTTCGAGTTAATTACACGTATTACGTTCAAGGCTGTTAGGCAACCTTGAATAGTGTTCCCCTCAGTTCGTGAAGATATTGTTCATCGACAGCTATCTAACTTTAATAGTCCTTTGCACAAAGTAGTCGTTGGCTAGCCTAAGTAACAATTACGGTCTTAACCGTGGGTATTCAAATTCAGTTCATTATTGTTTTAGGCCTTTTAATTACTTTTTAATTAGCGGGGAAATAGGAAGTAATGGAATAATAATCGCCGGCGATGATTCCATCAGTTCACGCAGACTAATCGACGAACTATACCACAGATAAGGGAAAAAATTTTGCGTAATTGCGAGCCAAGCAAAATTCTGAAATACATTAATTTAAAAAAATCGTTTCTGCTTCTGTTAAAATAAAAATTTCACTTACCTTTCAACAATATTTGGTTATGTTTATCAATATTTGGTTATATTTATCAAGAGACGAGCAGGGAAGGCATTATTTTTTATTTTTTATAACATATACATATATATATATTCATAGCAATCAGGATTGTAATACTAAATTTAATACATTGTAATGTACGAATATTTATTAATCATTGATCCAATCTTCAGTTTAGTAATACTGACATAATAATTCAATTTTGACTAATACGCAATAATCTTTTCAAAGTGTTTAAAATTGATATTCCTCTGGTTTCAAATGTCCAAAAGATAAAAGTATACTTTGCAGTTAATTGATTTTATTATATTCCCGTTGCTCCGTTATTAGTAAAAGAACAGAATAAAAAAAAAATACGCATCGAGTTCGAACGAAAGAATACACGTATGCACTTACACCGGTATCTCGTCTACTCGCTAAATAGAACCATTCGTCGAGCATTAAACCTATCTGGCGTTACATTGCCGACAAGTTTGGCAACTGTTTTCAGCGAGGTATCGATCACGAAGTTCGACCTGGCATGCTGAAACTGTATGCGGCGAGGAACAATGCGGTAAAAGATTCATTCGAACCGCGGAAATTTGAGAAAACGCCGCTGTCAACGTGAAACGTTCATGATATTATTAATCAAGGATATTTCCAGTCGCGAATGATTTGCGTTTCCCATTGTCTGAGTATGTCGGATGCAAGCTTATGATAACTGCACGAAGAACTTTAAACAACTGCCACACTCGACACTTATTCTATAATATAAAAAAAAATAAAGACATTTTACTCGTTTTTTAATAATTTCTTAAACAATCGCTTTCAATATGCAGTAATTACAATGAGGGTTACAGTGGACACCCTTTAGAACGCAGTAACTATTTTTTAACACTGGATTAACTGATTTTTTTTAAATAACAGAGAATAATTTTACATGAAATATCTATTTTTGTTTACACGTCGTATAAACAAAAGCAATCATAGATTATCAAGCTCTGTTGATTACAAACAAGTTAACATATCCAATCCAATTTTTTTTATATAAAGAAACGGTCTAGATTTGATACAGCGATTTGATCATAACATTTTTTGTTAATGTAAATTGCCGTCGCAACAGGCTGAAGCAAGATAAGACGATTGAATTTATTATGGCAACGTCTGACGTACGTTAATAACGCCTACTTGTAGGTTAATGGAACGGCAAGTACAGCTTCTCACCTGTCTGTCACTAAAGGTGTGTTACAACACGCGGCGTATAGTTAAATCTCAATTCAGTCAAAGTGATTACTTAATTAATTCATCGGCCCCGGCGAGGCTTTCATCCGGTATCTAGATAAAACTGACGCACCACGGTGCATTTTAATTATGATTCGATGCCACGAACGGAAGAGATAATATATTACGTATAATAAATCAAAAGAACGCAACTGTGCACGATTCGCATTTCTACGTGACAGATAATGCAATGAATTTTAACACTGGACGTTCCTTACGTTACACGTTTAATGAAACTCGTCGGAATTCATGGAAAAAGGTCTCTGATTTCAGAAACGCTGAGGAGATTGCGGTTGATTAAAAACAATTGATTTCCGGACTAAGGTAAAATGGAAATCGCAATGGAGTTTCGGGAAATTCATTATAGATACATACTGTACACTGTACTGTTTAAATAAATGTTGGCAATTTTTATATGGCATGTGTTTAATATCTTTGATGAAACAAATGTGCTCTTTATAAACATGAAAGTAAATAGGTAAATAAAAAAACTCATTGAAATAACAGAAAATATTACAGAGGCCATTTAAAAAGTATTCGGTGCTATATATTTTGTTTTAAACAATATGGCGACCGCAGGATAAAACTTTCAGGGAGCAAGACTGAATTGAATATTGCACTTTGGTTAAATTGCATAATTATTGTTTAGTCTATATCCTGCATTCTACAGCGCAATTGACGCAGCTTCGAAACTATTGACACACCGCGTTTATTCTCTACAACCACGGATATTATTTCACTCGACTGCTGCTGCATCCTCGTTGCATATTACTTCAATGATTGCACATTCAAGAAGGAAGAGTTTAGCAGAAGCAGGTATTATATAGACGTTAACCTTTTTTTTAAATAAAATCTTTCATCCCTACCGTGACGAATACCGCTCATTTTGAAGCAACAGCGTTGAAAATAACAATTTAAAATAATTAAAAAATAATAATTTAAATTAATTCTCGTTTAGTCTGATCTCAAATAAACTTTGCCAAAGGTCTGAATATAACGAACCGATTACGATACTACAATAGTAGTAATTTCGTGCAGCTCACGGTCCGCCGGTAATAAGGATAGCAGCGACGCGACGGCGGCCTTAACACACCTAACGCTCTGTAACATTATAATAAACGCATATGCACGCACGACGCGTAACGCGCGCCTGTTTCCTCGGAACATTTCGTAACTGGAGCAAACGCGGCTCTCTCTCCGTTTTGCCTCTAGGATCGATCGCTGCTAAGAGATAGCAGAGCCAGCGAAATACTGTAAATGAATAGGTCCCATTTGAGGGTCTCGAAGGGGTATCGGTGTGGCGCAGACTGCATTGGATCGCGTGCTCGCCCTGAACAGAAGATCCTGCGAGGGCGAACCAGGCGGTCTGGCTCCTGCGTGGTCGAAGGACACGACCGTTAGGTTGGGTATTACCCGGTGCAGATAGGCTAAAACGAGCCAAGTGGTTCTTTCGTGGCCACGCGAGGACGTGATCCTTTAGAAATTTGACGTCGGTTTGTCATTGGACCTTTGTTCCTCTCTCGCTTACTTAACCCTATCCCTTGCAATTCCAATCTAACTTCGATAGGTCTTACTCAATTATTTACTTACTTATTTTATTTATCTTATTCATTTTTATTCATTTAATTAAGGAAAAGATCTTCGCAAAAGTTGCAAGTAGCTAGGACGCTCAAAAAAGGGCTCACCCTTTGAACTCCTTTACCCGCTGTCAAAACGAAATCTTAAACAACGCCCAATAAGCAGTGGACGTATTATAGAGGCGCGAAAATTATAGTATAGTTTAGCAAAATTATAGTACAGCATAGTTTTTCCCGCGATTTTCAACAGTTTCGATAATGGAATCGCGTGTCAGAGCCTCGATCGCACTGGTCGGGAACGCGAAAGATCGGTGTTTCGTCGACGGTTCGACGGTTCCGGTGAATTTTGCGCGTCCATCTCGTTTAGAAAGAGCTGTACACGCATCGGCGATCGGCGAAACGCATTCACGCATACCGTTTTCTGCGGCAGCAGCCGAACGGAGATAGAGATAGGAGGGACAGAGAGGCGCCGCCGCGCCGCGGTTGCATCGAGCACGCAACATTAGCTATTCAAACGCAGCCCCGGAGAGCTCCGAGCGGAGCCAGATGGATTTTTCGTTTTTAGATAGGCTCCTATACCTGCGCCCTCGAGCGATCGCTCTAAACGTTCAGACTGTCTCAAAATCGCGCATGATCATCGCTTTCATATTCACCGGCTATTCGCCAATTTCGACCTCGGAATCGACCTCCTTGTTCCCGTGATCCACGAATCCACGATCGTTCGCAGCAAATAAGGAAACCGGCATTCACGCGAGCACAACGTTCTCATACGGGCAGTGCTGCGATCGATAAAACGGGGAAGACCTGCCGTCCTCGGTTCAAATGTCTTGTCTATTATTTTTGCCGCTTTTTAGGGTATTTTAAAGTGTTTGGGATAAACTAGAATAAGATGCTGGAATATAATGCTAGCATATGCTAGTTGTACTAGAATAGAATATAAATCAAATGTAATTTCGTTTTCATTCATCTCGAAATGATTTTATTAATTTCAAGCTTCGTTTGTTTCATGATGAGAAAGGTGCATTTAGAATAAAATAGATAATAAATAACTCTCGCGAATAGAACGACAATGTTATTAATTTTGTTTAACCCACGCATAGAAACTCGTAGTCTACTCCTCGGATACCTTTAAAAGGCAACACGTATTTCCGACCGATTCTGTAGAGAAAGAAATTGATTAGACCGTTAATTAGCAGCACGATTCAGGAAATAGTGGAATTAATACAAACTAGGACGTTGCTATAAGCGGAGAAATAGCCGAACTGTTCCCGCGTTCGTCTTTAAATCGCAGCCACGGCTAGGCTCGCAATAAAATAATAAGTCCGTCGCTCGTAAAGGATTGCCTGAAACCGAACGTTAATCATGGCGGTGATTATAGCATTTAAATATTTGCCAATAACTCGGCTGTCCGTTTCATTTCCTCCATTCCACACTTCTAACGTTTAAATGTTCGTTGGGGAACCGTAACTGCGCGTATATTTCACCGGCCACGGACAACTTAATTATTTCCACAAAAGCCCGTGCTCACTATTCAATTAAGCCTATTATCGCGATCCATTCGATTATTTGTTTTATACACTATTCTAATTGTGTAACGCGTAATAATATTTCCGCGGCCTCCCTCCGCGCCTCGTTCTCGAGCCTTCCGTCGGCAGCGAGCGACGCGCGCCGCATCGCGTACGCGCAGACCGCGTTAATTATCGTTAATACTATAATGTGATTTAGCGTGCCAGTACCCGGCGCATTGTTGTAACACCTTTCGGTTCGTTTCGCGTAACGCTGTCGACACGGCAATAATACACAGGTTTCCGCGGCGCTTCTCCTCGCGATCTATTCTTTTGTCCCGCGGGGAGTTCATGTAATACGTGACCGTGTTCCGTAATAAAGAAATTCGTGAACACGACACATGGCATTTCCAGCTGAAATTAAGGCAACCTTGAATTAAAACGCGAAATTAAATTTAAGCCCGACTGCGTGCGCTCCTCCGTGCACGGCCGCTGCCTTAAGCGGAATTAACGTTTTCATACACGCGGATCTGTTTGCCTTCGTCCCACCCTCCGGCTGCAACGACCATCACCCTGTGCTCGTTCCCATTGCCTTCTCGCTAACTTCCGCGCCGACAATACGTGTCAGAACGTTTCTACAACGCGCGGTATTCTCGCGATAACTATCCGCAAGATGTCCACGATAACTGTCCAGATTCTATCCGAACCCGGCGGACCCCGGGGTGATCACCCTTCGAACCACTGAAGCGTTAAACAGGCTCGTCGGCCACACCAGCGATTCCTAGCACGTCGGCGAGGCTCGCGCTAATGCAACCGAGGCAAAACATTGCTACTTTTCTTATTCTTGAATCCTTTCCTACGAAACTTTTACCGTCGCCTTGTCTTTCGGATCGAGCCGACACCAAGCGCGATGTAATTGTTCCAGAATAGTGGCAAAAAGGGGAACCGTGACTTCGCTCACGTGACGCGAACCCGGATCTCTCGACGAACGATTCGAGTTTTTGATTTCAATTTATTGTATGAGAGGTTATGACTGGACAGGTAAACGGTGGTGAACGCTTCGTTGACGAAAAGAGTATGACGATATTGATTCTTCAAAAGGCTGAGTTTGTATTTAGGGGGGTTCCTATCCTGAAGGGTTAAGAAATAGGTGAAGTTTGAGAGTACTTTTGACGGATAATTAGTAGATGAAAGATTTATTTTTTCTAAGAGAATATAAGTGCAAGCTTAAGCTATGTTTTTCAATTTTTAAAAAATACAAATCGCTCAAAATGGCGAAGTTATTCGTTGTTTCCGACACCCTTTTAGAACGTCGATTGCTGGTCGTCACAAAATATGGAAGATATGGTGGAGTATTATAAGAACAAAAATCATACTATTTTACAATTTAATAAAAAGAATAAATATGTATAATTCCTGTTTAGCAAAGAAAACATCTAATATCCTATTCCAAACATTCAGGGCTAACTTCGCCCCGGTCTGCGCTACCAGTCGGTCATTGATATTTGATCGATGCAACGTCACGGTGACGCACACTGAATTATCAATAGAGAATCATATCCCGGAAAGAGCGTTGCATTCGCGTAGTCGCGCAGGAAAAACGCGAGGGCTGTGTGTACCGGAGGGTAGAAAACGCATCGCTTTGTAGCGTGGTGAGTGCCGTCTTGGCAGACGCAAAAGACAGAGTAAAGTCGAGCGCGGACAAAAGAGCCGTAAGAACGAGAAGCGAAACGTAGGACACGGGTAAAAAAAGCCGTAGGGGATAGCAGCTAGTGAGTACGAGGGGCGGAGAGAAAAATAGAGGGAAAAAGATCGAAAGAGAGCGAGAGAGGGAGAGAGAGAGAGACAGAGAGAGAGAGAGAGAGAGAGAGAGAGAGGGCGGCGTGCATGTCCGCGCGACTCATGCACGCTCGATTAAACGTGCATTCACGATCGATCAAAGGTCGATCGAAGTCGACCACGAACTGAAAACAGTAGTCACGAGAGGAGAAGCGCGGAGGCCCCGGGAACTATTTGCTCGGTTCTGTAAATACCTGACTGCGGAACGACGCCGCGCCGTGTCGGCCAAGAGGAGGGCCGGCCCGGCTCGGCCCGACGCGGCCAGACCCGGCCAGACCCGGCCCGACCCGGTCAGGCCCGGCGTGGCTCGGCTACGCGAACCCCGCTCGCAACACGCTTGATGCACCGAGCATACATGCATGCATACGTGTAGGCAGAGGGCGTAATACGCGGGCTCCGGCTCCGATTTTTCTTCGGGAACGGCTTGGAATGCGGTCCGTCGTTCGCGATCGCGCCAATTTTCAGAGATTATCGCGCCAGCGGACCGTGCGAACCGAGCCGAGCCGAACCCGAACTCGAGCTTCCCGTAAGTGGCCTTACAGAGGAGAGTCTCTCCGGCAGCCAACCAGCGAGCCCTGCGCCAAGTTCCGGAAATCCTTGATCACACGAAGATGGGCTGGTAGCCGTGCGGTACCGATTATGTATAGCCGCGGTCGGAACGAACTCGACCGGCGATCAAGCCGGCGCAGCGGGATCGATCCCGGCGCGAGTTATCCCGTATCCGCGTGGCCCCGGAACTTTCAGGTGGCAAAGCCTGCTGTTTTCGACTTATCGTCGGGGTCGTGGCACGATGCGATGCGCGCACGGTAGTCGATCCGGGGAAATTAAGAGGGGCCGCGCCGTGCTGTGCCGGGCCGGGCCGGGCCGACTCGGGCCACGGCTACCGCCTAGCAGCACCAGTCTTCTCCGGCTCCTATCGTTACATTGATTCGAGGCCCGCGTAATTCCCGACCAATATTCCCTCCGCGCGCCACCGCCGGCCCGGGGATTCTGCTTAGGAATTTATTTATTGCTGGACAGGGCCGCCGGTGCGTATTCTGGATGATTAAGAGGGGAACGAGAGCCCACGATAATGGAGAAACGAGGAAAGAGGCGCATGCCGGGGCATACATTGTTGCTACCCGGATACGCTGCTCACCTTCGCCGAGTATCGATCTTGATTATGCATGAGCCACGGAAGACTTTCGGCCCGTGGAAAATCTGCCGGACACCTCGCTCCATGTCTCGCGGCCAGTTCGTCGACGGTGTAATTAACACTGACGAGATACAAAATTAATCGCGGTTAAGTGCGATGCCTCTTCGACCGTGCGAAGTCGTCGGCCGAATTTCGCGGGCTTGTAAATCCGCTTGCAAGGTAAAGAATTGTTACAGCGAATGGTGTGAGGCAACAATAGTGCTGTAAACTAACCCTTTGCACTCGAGTGGCCGCCATAAATTGCTGTGATATTCTTCAAATTAATTTCGACAGCATTAGGCTTCATTCTATTTTAACCCTTTGCAGCCGTATTTCTGCTCTCTATTTTTTTAAATATATATATTATTATATTACGTACATCTATACTTTAAAAAAAAATTAATAATTTTTCATACTATGTATTACTGTCCGTCAACGAAAATTAATTCGGTCAGCATGACACCTATGCGTACACTTAACACGACCACAAAGGGTTGAAAACTGTTAATGCTGAGAGTATCGTACTTGCCACTAGGCTCAATTTCATACGCATAAGCTGTAATAAATCATATAGAATGGAAATACAGCAGATCGGAAAACATGCTTTTAATTTCGAATTAAAGCAATGGTCACTAGCTTCCCAGTGACGAAGATTGAGAACTATGTAAATTACACAATGGGCCGCGCAAGTGTTTCATTCATTAATTTCTCTGATAAGTGTTCTCCTCAATAACACTCTTGGCGCGTTTGTGTACTCGTTGAAAGGAGAGTAATGAACTACTCGAGGCGTACTCAAGTAGTGTGTAAAGCGATACCCTTAAGCTTTACGACCCGCCGTATGTTTTTCACCACTTATTACAGAATCGCGATACCTGCAAGGTATGTTCGAGCGCTTAATGCGCAGCTACCCAAAAATTATATAGAATTCGTCGGTGCTCTTCTCCAACTGTCTGCAAATGGAACTACTTCATTCATTCTGGAACTGTTTGGCCATTGGTTAGAATTAAACTAAGAGAAATTAGATAATTTGAACAATTTGTAGAATCAGATGTCATATTTTATTATATTGTGTTATAATATATGTTTAAAAATGTTGTATTATACTTTAGGAATCATTGCAAGCGTCGAATAAATTATGTGACTGAACTCAACTTTAAGTTAACGTTCATTGATGGTTAATTGACAAATCAAATTGCTTTTTAACACCAAGGTGATGAATTTCGAAAAATGCGAAAAATATTGAGAATAAAGAGGCATCGACGAACAGAATAGTAATTATATTCCTGATTATCATTAAATCGAACATCCTTTTACCTATACACCAATTCGGTAATGATCATTATGCGTTACGGAATTAATTCTGTATCGAAAAGCTTCACAATTACCAGTAATTGATGATCTGCTGCTATGCGTTAATTAATGGGATCTGCTGATTTGAGGAACTCGTTTTGCAAAATATCACCATTGAAGTTGCTCGTCTCTCTGTGCTTTGTCCCTTTGACTCGGTATTTTACCAATAAAAACAGGACTTCTACGAGCATAAGATTTTAAAGCCACCA
Source organism: Augochlorella aurata (assembly GCA_028455555.1). Classification (NCBI taxonomy): domain Eukaryota; kingdom Metazoa; phylum Arthropoda; class Insecta; order Hymenoptera; family Halictidae; genus Augochlorella; species Augochlorella aurata. Next base: position 4,978,231 of record CM052151.1, on the reverse strand, counting down.
GAAAAATGTCAAGGAAGCTTCTTCCTTCGCTCTAAACATTAAAAACAGTCTTCCATTTTCTCGCGAAAGAACGGAGGAACTTTCCGAGCTCTCCAATGGATCACAATAGAATTCCCGGGAAGAATTTCACAGTTATTACGAACAATTGTTTCAAATAATTATTTCCAATAACTGGAGAACAAAATGTTATTTAAGACGATGTACCAAACGACGTTCTTCCAAAAGCGATCACAGGCGTGGCAATAATTGCGAAATAAAGCACGTTATTCCAAATAAAATGTCAAGTAATTATTTTAAATAACTACAGAATAAAATAATCCGTTATTTAATATAATAATTTAAACAACGTTCTTCCAAAGTAGATCACAAGCGCGGAAATAATTGTGAAATAAAATGTTATTCCAAATAATATTCCAAGCGCCATCGTTTGAAAATTGGCCAAGTCTGGTCGCATCGTTCGAGCCGCCTCCGCTCGGTCTGCTCTCGCTCTCGAGTAGAATTTCCACGGACATTGGAATCGAGCGTGTCCATTAAGTAAGGAACACAGTCTAAGGGAATAACAAAAATCCTTCACGCAACTGGAAGACACGCACGGGCCATCGATCGTCCGTGGAAATGTCAGCGCGTCCGGCGGAGCAACATTATTCTTTCCCGCCAATAAACGACGCCGTGTTCTCGGACCGTGGCCACGTAACGTCCACGGACAAAACTGGCCGGGCAAAAAGGCAGGAAAGAGACGGGGAAAAGGAACGATAGAAACAGGGTCGAATCACGATATCATCGATAATAAGTGCCGGATCCCGTGGGAGCGTTTAACGTGCCCGAAAATGACCCTGGAGACTCCCGTGTAACAGAATCGTGGGCTACGCTGAAAGGACGGACCGGCGGGGGGCGGGCGGGGGCAGAAACAGGGGACGGCAGGGGCATGGTAGGCTGCGGAAGAGGAAGCTAGAGGAATCGATAAAAACAAGGAGAAAAAGGCCGTTGCTAGCTGGTTCGTCGGTGGGGGCGATAAAAAATTTATTCGACGATCCGTCGGTGCCGGTGGCGTCGCGATCATGGCAAAAAAGGAGGGAAAAAAGAAAGAAAAGATAGATAGGTAGCGATACGGATGTAAAGCGTGGCTACTGTGGCTAGGGGCACAGTGACGGGAGAAATCAGATATAATAATGTTATATCATCGACAGTGTCTCGCTTTAATTTTATGGAGAATATTGTATTATTAACGCCGAGTCTGACTTCGTTAATTCGAAAACACTGACTTATTCGCATTGCTGATTACTATTATAGCTACACCGTGGACATTGCTACAGACTATTAAAATTTCTGTGGCTGTAGGATGGTGTTTTGCAATAATAACGTTATCGTATGGTATGTGTACTTAACCCTCGTCCACCCCCGGTGTCAATTTCAGAGTATATTAGACTCTGCTATTTTTAGCACGATTGATCTCCGACTTTACGACTTTTATTTATTTTTAATATATGATTATTAATGAAAAAAGTATAACGTAAAGATGTGACAAAAATACCTAGATGCTACAGAATTTGTTAACAACATTTGTTCACTGTCTTTAGCAGTTTTGGAGATGCTCTGAACCTCCGGATAAAACGGACACTCTGTATAATCATGTAACAACCGTATGGTGATAGTAATTTTTAATTAGGTTTTGAAGTTAAGTTTTATTGCGGTATTTATTGTGGCAGAAACAACGTTCTTAGGATTTTTGGAATGTAAAATTTTTGCTATCCACTTCCAGTTTCATTGATTAAATGACTTCGATACTCCTGAAATTTTTGGGGTCGATATTCGGCACTTAACGCGATATACAGGGTGAGTCGCTCGAAACATTTGTTCTACGAAAAAATGCATTAGATATAGTATCGTATTCAATTTTATGCTATTTTGAGTCTTTGTCAAGATACGAAGGTTTTTATAAATAAAATAATTAGTACTAATATCATTAATATTCGTCTTTATATGAAATAAATATAAAATAAATGTTTTAAAGAGTGCTATGTCGGTAAAAAGACTATTTAATTCGTGGAAAACTTCGGTCGACTCTTAAATAGTCTTCCTCAATTTTCACCAGTTATCCAGCAGTTATAGCAAGTTATCCTTTTCTGGAGGGTCGAGGTTGCGCGCAAGGGTCAAGTGTTCTACCTTCGGCGTTCTGCATTTACAGGAGGCGTTGCCGACAGTAACGGTGTTCGATCCGAGCGTAAAAAAGTTAGACGCAGGATCCGCTGGCACGTCGATACGCAATAGCGTGACGCAATGCGTGCGTGATTATTAATTGCATCTCCACGCGGACGGATCGCGATCTTATCGACGCCGGAAGCGAGCGTAGCATCGTGCTCAGGTTGGTTCTACAGGCGTTCGACGGAGCTGATCTCTCCGAAGATCGAACGGATCCCGCGCTCTCTGCTCGATATACCTATGTATGTACATTGCCCGATACACCTCCGCCGATCGGCGAGCCGTCGTGTTATCAGGCGAGCGTCGACGGGAAAATTGAATCGGGCACTCGAGACTAATACTCGGTTCCGGCTCGTTCTTTTCGAATTTATTTAATTGATGAATCGCCGAATGGAAACAATGTTTGCCCAAGTGATTTGCTTCTGTTTCCTATCGTAATGGGAACCTCGGTTCCTCGGCCCCGGTTTAAATTGAGTCCAGGTCCGGTCGAAATCGAACTCCGTTTTTGCCCGCGCACCTTTTTGCCAAGACACTTCGGCAAACACACGCCGCGCACGCGAGCGTTTTGCGTTCGGCATCTCGCGAGAACGTTTTCGAATATGCGCCAGGTCATTCGATATCGGTCGCTTTCGATACCGTTTCTTTCGCATTGTTCTCTGGAATGGATTTCCTAGCGACTGCCACACAGCGCCTGTGCTTCTTCGAAAGGTATCGTAATTAAGGCTCGGCTTGTGCGCTTGTTAATTCTCCAGTGCGTTCTGCAAATGGTTGCGTACAAGATTTTTGCTTTCCATCTTGGATTCATAGATTCCATATAATAATCCATATAAAATGCAGTGACTGGACAGTGATACTATTATAATTATTATAATTAAAAATGCTTCGATGTCAACTTGGGAATTGAAGTTAGATGAAAAGGTATTGTTTCATTCGACATATGTCAGAAATAACGCGAAAGTATAGTTAAACTCCTTCAACTACTTTGTAGTTGTATTTATATATTATATATTTATTTTATTTTTTATATATTGTGTACCAGGCATGGGGGCTGATTTCTCACCCTTATTCTGCAAGAAGAATTAAATAATTTTGGCAATTGTGATAAAATTGCAATAAAAATTTAAATTTTAATATCAGATAATATGTATAATGTTATTATCTCACCTATGCAAATACAATAATGATCAACATATCAGTGTACATGTAAATAGGTGTTATACGTCCAGAACATGACTGCTCGAAACCCTTTCGTGTAAAATAAAAGCTTAAATATTATAATATTTCCATCGAACTACAATATCCATCTGGTGTTATTATTAGTAATAATATACTATTACTCACAGTAATCTGTCACGTGAATGTAACAGCAATTTATAAGATTATAAAATGCCCTTATAACTTCCACTTTAAATTCAAAATAGTTTGTCACGAAGTAATGCTTCCCACTAAATTATATACTCAAAGATGGATCAGGCAATTTCTTCAAACCGAGTACTCACATGAAATCGAGTAATCCGAGATGAGTCGCGTACGTTTTTGTCTCGAACGTAGGTGTATTTGCAACTTCTATCAGATTTTACGCAGTCGTGTTTACTTTGGCATTCGTATACTTGATTTCGCAGCACGCGAGAGCGAGGACGGAAGGGATGAATAGGGTTGCAGGTTATGTGCCACTTTAAATCTTAATTCAACGTGCTCACGTGATCAGGAAAACGAAAATCGAAGTATCTAACCCACCACAATTATTTGTATTTTACTACGATTGTTATTTTAAATACATTTACTAATTTCTTTTATTAATGCCACTTGGCAGCTATCCTTTGTTTCTATTTTACGGTAGCCAGACTTGCTTCTAGCGTTCTCCTATCTTAGAAAAGCTATTTCCTAAAGCAGCAACCGTGTCCAAAACATATTAAATCACACAAAGAATAAAAAGATACAACATACAGGTACGAAGTCTTTATCGCGACATCGTGTCACGGTAAATTTGACCCAAAGGTCGATAAAAATTTCCTATAGAACGCGAGCTCAATTTTAACGAACGTGTGCTAATAGGTAAAGCAGAAAACAGTAAAATGAATTTAAATGTACATGAAGCCAATTTAAAACGCGCTTTCGCAGTCGAGACGGAAAATTTCCGTATAGAGAAAACGATAAATAAGTCTCCGAGGAATAACGCGTTACGAAAACAAGACTTTCGGCGACGTGGTCCGCGATGCATCGCTCCGATGCCGCTGCAATAGTTCGCAGCAGCTCGACGCCCGCTTCTAATCCTCGATATCGAGGCCTCGCGCGGCGAGCATAAACGAGCGGATAGCGCGTCGAGTTCGCTCATTCCGATCGTACCTACAATTATTTTTTCCTGTTCCACGCTGCGTGCCGGCAGATAATAATTACTTTGAACGCGGGGCTCGTGATTCTTCGGGAAGTCGTCGGTAACACGTGAAGCCACGTGAAGCCGCGCTCGGCAGGCCATACCTGCTCGCAGCGTCGCGCGGAGCCTCGCATTGTAGTCGGCGCGGTGCGCCGAGCTCATTCCGCTAATCTTGCGTAGGCACGCATGTTGTTTGTGCTTGTCGGAAACGCGACATCGTCGACGTCGTTCGTCACGGCACAAGAAGGCCTTACGTGGCTGTGGCTGCACACGCGTCGGCTCTCTCTCTCTCTCTCTCTCGCTCTTTCTCGCTCTCTCTCGCTCTCTCTACACACAATCGCGCGCGATACCGAGCGATCTCGCTCCCGCTCCGAGGCACACTGTTGCACGGAGCGCAACTCGGTCGACCACCACCGGGAATATCGTGAATTAAGCCCTGCCGACGAAATACGCCCGCCATCCATTATTTTTCTAGTCTGATCTCTCGTGGGTACCCATTGTTCCCGGACCGAGATTTTCGCTGGATTAACGACGATCCGAGCGTGCCCGATTCCCAGACAAATTGTTAATTGATCGGGAACACGCACCGAGCCGCCGCACCGATCCCACCTGGTAAATATTAGGTCGGACCAGCCGCGCACCGGCGTTCCCAAGATGTGTGCGGAATCGAGGAATCGTATCGATGCTGCTCGAGATCGATCCGGTCGCTCGGATCCGACCGGGAAACCGAAGACACTGCTGCTCGGATGCGACCTGCTAAATGCAGCATTGCAACGACCGCTGCTGACCTAAACGATTGCGCGAATGTGATGCAGTGCGAACGAAATCGTCGGCTAGCGATTATTAGTTCGACTCATCAGATGTTCTTAGTTATCGCTGAAATTCTATTTTCATTGTCCGTAATCAAAATTTAAACAGATGTTCTGGGTACATTTGTCGTTCATTTCCGAGTTATTGTATGCATACGCCAGGAGTGTTCGCAGTCTACTGGTTCGACAAAGTCGAAATTGTTCAACGGATCACGAATAGAATGTTGCGTTTATATAAACGTGTTAAATTCTTGTTAACTCGACACTCCAGAGTTTTTAAAGAATTGATCACTTTATTGAGAATTTAACCGTAACAATCGTGTTAGGTTTCTGCGTATTTTATTTGGCTGCGTTCGCGTAACTTCCAATATATGTACAGAATAATTCGGATGGAACTGCTCGCTCTCGGAAATCAGATTTCGCATAAGCTCGCAGTCGGGAAAGGAATCGAAACGCGCGTTAAATACAGCAAGTGAGAAGTAGCGGTTTGCACAGCCTCGCGCAGCGATACGCGTCGCTCAGCGAATCGATCTTTCCTAATTATCCGCTTCGGAGTATCCATCTCTATTATTGCGCGGAAAGGCAGAATCGCGTTGTTCTCAGTCATCGATTGCCTTGAATGCAGAATCTGATTGCAGACGTCGTAATCGCGGTTCTGTTGCCGGCGAATGGGAGCCTTCTTATCCGCAAGAAACGCGAAATTCCAATCTGATACGATTGTTCAAGAATCGAGACCGAAAAATTCGCTGTTCGCTAACGGTGCGTAATTTCGCGAAAATTGGTCTCGGTTCTCTGGTGCATCGCTTTGCGCGATTGCCAGATATCTTTCGCGCGAGGAAGAACGTAACAGAGGATTGAAGCTAGGTTAGGGAGCCACTTTGCCATGATGGCGGACTTCGCATTTTTCGCTGCTAAACACAGCTTTGGCGATTTAATTGACATTTCTTACGAACTCAACGGCGAAGATTAAAGCTTCTTTTGACGATATAAATTTTAAACAAATGTCAAATGTTCTTCGAATATTAGGGGGAAGAATTTCAAAGATCCGGAGCCAGTATACTCCGAATACTGTAATACTTCACTGAATATTGTAATAACTTAATAACTGTGCTAATATTTGACTAATATTTTCTATAGAAAATTATGTAATATCCTAATAAGTTATTTAAAAATGCATATTAGAAAGGCACGGCTTCGAATGACCTCAGGAACCCCTCAATTCCCCATTGACTTTTCTGACACCCTGTGGATATTCGAAAATAATTTATTCAGGCAATGAATTGTATATAATTTAAGTCAGATTGCTCCAGGTTAAAATATTATTTTTACAACTCCAAGGGCTGCGATATTATCATTGCTACGTTACGGCGGATAACGAGAAAGGTGTAGAATATTTTTGGAAGTAATGCCTGACGAATAAGTTTCGTAAAATTCGCGCGGTACAACTTGAACACGGTTTAACATTAGATCTCCTTTTTTCTATTTTCGAAAGTTGAAAGGTTCTATCCCGAGCAGGCGGATAAAAGAAACTCGGTTAAATTACACTCAATGGCGGTGCTTAATGGGTGAAACGATTAATTTCCGCACGCTAAAACGATTCGCTTATTGAATTTACCCGACTGCCTGTGCGTTTAATGGACTCGGATTGAGCAAGGAAGAAACCTCGAGTGCTGGATAATTCCTCAGAAATACTTGGCCGAATCGGCAATTAGTGCCCGATATTTTTGCTCTTTTCCTCGTTTATGTTGCTTCCAGGGTAGCTTCCGCTGGAAAATCACGTCCGGCTGATGCGATCCACGTGGATATTCGGTCTCGATAGAGCACTGCGATATATATAACACTGTCCGATCAATTTTCCCTTCCTTTACCTTTCCATAATTCATTCGTCGTTATTTTCAGTTTTTGGGAAATTGAATTTTTCAGACGAGACGAATTCTTTTTATCCGAGCTCGACGTTGAACGCAAGCGTATATTAACCCTTTGCGCTCAAGTAGCGACTCTGAGGCGCCATTAAAAATTGTTACATCAACATAATTTTAACACCATCGGATTTATCATTACATTATATATTATGTTATTGTTTTATTATAATATATTATTATATATAGGTCAGAGAAACTATTTTAGATTTCGAGTTAAAATGGCTTCGAGTGCAAAGGGTTGAACTCTCTCGCTGCACAAAAGAATATACAGGGTAGTCTATAACTTCAATTTTCATGGCTGGGAAATACCATAAAATAAGCACAATGAAATGCAATAAATAATAAAATACAATACAGATAGAATTATATTTTGACTTGACGTTTAATTAAAAACGTACAGGATATAATAAAGATTTTTCTCAAGATCGAAAATAATATCTGACCCCGGTCCCCGAAATATTGTTCACCTCCTTCGTTAACTTATCGAAGCTGAACGAATTTGCGGCGCAGCTTTCGCAGCAACAAACTTATGATGGGTTTCATTGGAACTGTCCGTCGATAAAGTGTCGGGCGTCCTCGGTTACGGGGAAAGTTGGATGGGGAACGAAGTGTTTTTCCATGAGACTTGAAACTCCGTCCAAACAAAATCACGGCGCAGCGAGCGCGCGTGTAGGAGAGAACACGGGGCGTTTAATGATTCGAAGACCGGCAGACGCGACGTTTACAATTGTAATTCTAATTAAAGTTTACGTTTCGCCTCTGATTACCATTTTCGATAGAAGATGCAAATTCCGGGACGTGGCCCTGGAGTTTTCCGTGGGGTATCGTGAGAAGCTGCAGGGGCAGTCCTTCGTGCAGCTTCCGTGGCCGGAACACGGGACGCCGTAGGAATGTATGGGAGAATACAATGTCCGTCGAGGTATTTTGAATCTTGGCCCGAGGCACTTTCGGATCGTTAATCGGACAGTTTTCGAATAACTCGCTGGACGGTATTTAGTCGGGCTGTCCGTCTATGATGAGCATCATCGACGATACCTCTATGCAGTAAACTGTAGACGATACTAATTACGCCCACTATTGGAAACTGTCTGGTCATCCCGGGAGTAATGCGATATTTTTCAGAACCCACGGCTATGGTCGAACACAAGGAAGATTTGTAATTGCGATGGCCGCATAATCGAGGCTTTCCTATCATACCGGAGGCTTCCGTATCTCGACATTGTGCAGCTTCCTACCGAGACAGTCGCAGCTCTAACAGTAAGTCACGCCTCACCGCTTTAACCCTTCCTACGCGGCATTGTATTTCTTAAACAACCGACCATATTTTACACGATGAACATTACTGAACTCCGAAATTTTTATGCATTTATGACAAAAATGGTCGGCTGAAATTTACAATGCTCGAAGAATTTAAATACAGGATCTCCAAGCTTCTTAGATTATTTATTATTTATTCGAATCGTTGCCTCCCTTCATGGCAATTAATGTAAAAGAGGAATAGGTCGACAAGAATTAGAATAAATCTTTAATTCGAGCACTTCGCGACGAAAAGATGCGCACGCTTTAATTTAACATCAACGTATGCAGAGACGGTTTCTAAAAAGTGGTAATGGCCGCGCTCTGCAGATCTTCCAGAAACTTTGGCCCATGAAAATTGCAAACTTGTCCTTGTTTTCTGGCGACAGCGAGCGCGTAATTAGCTTCGATTGCTGAGGACACCGCTCGGATCTCAGCCGGAGCTCCGAAAAACTGTGGATCCGTTCCCGATTAATTTTAAGTGCGCGCATCCCCGGGCTCGACTTAATGAGCACCGTGAATGAAGTCCGATTTCCTGTCTGGAAAACGGCGCTCTCCATTTCATTTACTTCATTTTACCGAAATATAGCCGTAACTAATTGCGATTGCTCTCAAAGCCTCGTCATTTGCGCCGCCTACCGTCTTAACTCCCTACCAATGATCGCGTTTATTGTGTTCCACCGATGCCGAATCGTACAATACCTTCCTATAAGTAGCATTGTTCTCGACGGCCGAACATCGTAACGCTAATTGATCGAACACCAATTATTTTTGCAAACAAAGCGAGATCATTAGGCGGCTCTGCGGGACGCAGATTTTTCTAATCGATTAACCATTTTGTTGGCTGTCTTTTTCTTAATATTTTTCGTGAATCACGGCTTTATTTCTTCATTTTTGCTCCTTTTCGAATTTTCTAATTATTGATAAGAATAATTATCGAAATAATTACATTAGATATTAAATGACACGCTTCCGAAGCGAGATAAAAATAAAAAAAGAAGAAATAAAAGGATACAGATTACATTTTTATAGACCATAAACATTATCAGCAATACAATGCTTACAATTATAAACTCGTTATATAATTAAGCTGTGATCATCGTCATTTTCTGTCATTCCACTTGCTATCGTTTCAATTTGGGAATTGCTTCATATTTCTCTGAACCGTTGTCGGCAAGTCAATCGCAACTGCCACGATAGATTGTATTTTAAAATTTCAGAATCGCGGATTTAAAAATAAGTACAGCCGCACAGCCGTCATTTAGCATACTTTGGACACGATTCATAATTTTCGCAACTCATTCGCGCAAACGAGGCTACGTTGTTGAGAATGAGGAAGGCGTGAAAGATTAATTGGACCTTAGATGAAGGAAACATAGTAGCAGGCATGATTCATTTGGACAAATTCGTGAAAGCCTAAAGGGTGGGCTGCCGACTTTGCATATTTCGATCTGCGCGAGTCCAGTTTCGTGAGATAACATCAACCACCTTTTCCTAGCTCATATTACAAGAAAAATTAACAAGACTAGTCTAGCCAAATATCTTTTTGGCTATTCTAATATTTTACGTTTGCTATTGACAAGTATGCGAAGAAACACGTACAGTGGAACCTCCATTATTCGACAAGTTTTTGAACATTCTATTAGCAAAGCCAGGAAGTTTCTGTGCTTTTTAACAAGGAAATTCGAAGCTTTTTTATATAAAATGATATACTATATATTTTTTGAAATTTAAAAGCACCGTGGTCTCCCTGCAAATAGAAGTTCGATGGAGCCAAAGAACAAAGAACTGGACTCTGCTGTTCACGAATTGTTCCGGCGAGTTAGGGGGTAGGAATGCCAATATCTGAGCCCGCGCGATCAAAATGCAAGCTCAATTACCATCAATATTGTTCACAATGCTTTAAAATCCCGTATTGAACAAGAGGAATGCAACAGCGATATCGAAGATATGTCTCCATGCTGTGAACCATTTGTGACGTTAAGAAAAGTACTTACGTGGTTCGAGAATCCAGCTGATTGTAATTCGGTACAGTTTTATTTGTTGAAAAACTTATATAAAATGTATCTATAATACTTTATTGTTCATTGTTCATACAAATATTTTTTAGATAATCAAATAAAAATTATAATAGTCGGTCAAATAAAAAATTATCTCATTTTAACGCTTTAAAAAATTCTCAACGAGGTCAAGGTTTCAACATTAACATGTTTGCGGATTTTTATGCAAAATAGAAACTGTCTATCTCAATTGCAACAAACTAAAGTAAAATTGAAGCGCGTTTTTTTTCATAATAAGTCTGTTAGGTTGAAAATAATGTAGCATTATTCTTTCACTTTTTTAATCATTCCAACAATTTATGTTCTATCTAATTTTGTCATAAATGCGAAAAATGTGCTATTTATTTTGCGGATTTCTGCTTTAAAAATATAAAACAGCATATGTGTGTAAAAAGGACGAATTCGTTGAAGGAGGAGAGCCGGTTAAAACCACTTTTGGAACACGCTGTACTCCCACCGCAGACATAAGTTCTTCCCAGTCTCGTGACACTAATGGCGAGGCCAGTTCGGGGAGATAGGATCTTCTTTGGGTCTCTTGGTCTCTTCCTTGCTTCTTCGGCAACCTGCGTGACAGCAAACTGACTCACGCACTCACGCACTCACGCATGCAACAGACGAATCGTTACCACGGACCTAGCGTTCCGCTCCTTTCTCTGCAATATGAGGGATCGTTTGATCCTTCCGCCCTGGATCGTTAAACATTTTGTGCGAAGGATATTTTAAATTGTTCCGAGTCGTCGTTTAAAACGTTTCATCCACTACAGTAACAATTTTGTCGATTGTTTCATTCTCCCCTACACTGGGTGTTGAAACATGCTAGTTTCAAAACTGGACTCATAAATCAGAAGATACGTTCTTCTTTTATCATTAATCAACGCTTAGATTAAATACAGACTCTCGGGGAAAATGGAATCCAGTTCCCAGGAAATTATTGATATTAATGCAAATATGTGAACGAGTTTTACATTTTAATTCAATTATAAAATAGTTCTTTAATTAAGTTGTAATGTTAATCGTAATGTTAAACTTCGTTGCATAATTGTTTCGTATATTTTGTTCAATATCTTGTGTTCCTCATATTTTAATTACTGAAAAATTGGCATTAATATGGAAGACACTAGACAATATTCAAAATGTTTCGAGAAGTGCGATGGAGATAACAAAATTATTTAGTTTGTCGAAAATGGAAAGAGTAATTGTTGCACTTGCCCTGTTTCAAGGTTCGCAGCTCTCGCGTGGGCAATGGCAGGCTTCGACTGCCGACGCAGCCGATTTCTTCTGTCGTTAGCGGATCACTGAGGGGCGCGCTTCGAGTTCAGTTTACACTCGCCCGAAACGGAGGAATTAACGGAACGCGGGGATCCGTGCTAATAAATCAAAATAAGCAAATGGGAAGTCCCGGGACGTGTCATCGCGTTGTAAACGATGTCCATTCGGTGTTACGTTTCTAGTTTATAACGGGGCGCGCGACGATCCGGCCGTAATAAAATATGGCCGGTCCGGACGCGAGAAAATATTTCCCCTGGATATTGGCGGAAAATATTAAAGTTTGCAATGGAACTTGTTAGAGGACGGATCCGGGCGCAACACGCTCGATTAAGTCTGATCCGATTTCGGCTTCTCCTGTCAGCCGATTACTCCAGTTGATAAAATCATTACACCCGGCCCTAACGTCCTACGAAATTCGACGCAACAGCGTAGAACTCGTTGATCTCTATCTTCTAATCGGCTTTCCGGTTTTCCTGTTTTCCGTTCCCCTTTTTTACTGCTTTCGAGTCCGCTGAAATACCTGGCCGCTCGGCATACTGCACGCTATATATACGAGAGAGAGAGAAATACTTAGCTCGGTTGTTTGATTCCATATTTCCGTCGTTTGCAATTTAAAAATCGTGCATATTGATTTATTTATTATATTAATTATTACTATTTGTACGCATAGTTTGGTGATAGGTATATAGCATCTTTATAATATGCAGTACTTTCTTTTAGTTAAAAATGTGTGGTTTTAAAATCTTGAGTTGTTGCATTTCAAATTGAATTATATATATATTATATAGAATTAATTGAAGCTTTCAGAGTTACACAACGTGTAATATTATTGTTAAAAATGTCTTGATCATGCTCGCTTCATATTTCCAGCAAAATACAATCAACCCTCGTCAAGTATAAAATTCATTCAGATTATAAACGACATCTACGCGATGTTTCAGAATTATAGAATTCGAGGAAGAACGGAATGATAGTTTGTCAAGAATATTTCACTGCTCGGCTCAATTACAGTACTTTGAAATTGATATCGTTTTTTCCTACAGAGTAGAAGTCGCAGAACATTGTTCACAATTAGAATAATCATTATACATTGCACGTCAGCGTATAGATATGCGATGAAGCAGTGAGAAATTATTCCTTCATAACGAAATTTTCACTCTGGATTTACGGTGACTCGCATTAATATTTGGACGCACACAGAAGCTTTTTTAAAACCGAAGTGAATGACTTGGATTCTGTATAGTAACTAAAATACTTCATTTTTAAATATAGAAATTCAAGTTTTTAACTTTTCCATGGGAGCTTGTAAGGACAATTGGAAAAATGTGTTTTGCAATTCTCGGTGATTTATTTATCGATTTATATATCATATATTTGAGATTTATATTTGAGCAAGAATGAGACTGCTTAGTATGAAAATGTAGTACATTTACTCAACCAGGAGGAGAATCAACTAAGTATCATGCCAGTCCACGAGGAATCTGGTTGGACAGCAGTCACCGAATAAAAGTCCTGCAACAATTTAGACATTTGGTATCCGACTAAATTCTGCAGCTATCCAGTTATCCTAATAAACGAGAATTCCCTCTTCCCTCGTGCCAGCATGCTGTCGTCAGACGGTTCGCGTTCGCGAGCGCAAGTGATACCATCTTGCAGATGATACCGCGTGGCCTTTTGCGTGAAACTGCCGTGCGGAAGCCACGCACAAAAAGATCTATCCAGGATGCACGCAGTCGTAAAATCTTGATTCCCTCGAGTAGATCCGAATGCTTCGAGGAGCACGTAACTGTTCATTCGCTCGTAGTACGTACGCGAGTGCGCACACCGTACGTATACGTACGCGCGCGTCTCCATGAGAACGAAGGGATGGCTGCCTGACACAAATACAACCTGTACTCCGCCGTCTGAAAATATCATATATTTCGAAAATCGTTTCTCGGATCCTTCACGCCCTTCCTAGCGTGTTTAATATTCCCTTTAGCGCTGAACCGACCGGATTTATGGGCCGACGAGCCCATTAGCCGATTACGGGCCGATTAGGCGCTAGCCTTTCGAAATTCGACGCATCGACGTCCGTGAAGTTCGCGGATCGAAGCACTTTTTATGCGAAGACGTTCGTCTTATTGCTACAGATTTCGTCGTTTATTCAGATTCTTACTCGAGCTCATGGTTCTTTGATAGTTTAGGCAATTTTCTACTTGGAAATTAACGAATTTCTGTATTCGTTGGACTGAATACCTCGCAAAAATGTGTAAATTAAGTTAAGAGAATTTATCGTTAGATTATTTTTAACTTGTAATTACCAAAGGAGAAAAAATATTGATAATTTATTCCAATAATAAATAAATGGATAATCATTCAAATAAATAGATAGCGAATTATCATTATTCGAATAAAATATCCGATTGAAAAGAATCGTCCAGCATAAATATTTTAGACAAATATTTGTTCGAAACAATTCGTACAATACTCGATAGTATTTATAATATTCCGTTTGTAAAGTTCGCGTTTTAATTGACTCATAGAATATGTATTAAATCAATCCGTTCGCAGCTTTTACTTTGGACGTGGTATTTCTATGTCGTCGGGCGCAGGCACTGCCGGCCTTAAAATAGTATTTCTTTTTCCGTGTGTCGTTTGTGCAATTAACCAAACCATCAGAGTCGTTCACCCCGACGTTAATTGTGTGATTAATTGACTGATATAATTCCGGTAACGTCTCGAAACAAGCCGATGAAGTGGTTTATTTCAATTACTGTCCGATCATATCTGTTGGTCCATTAGCGGGGAAATCGATTGGCAGAGAGAACTTTTCCATATCGAGCCGTGTCTCCGAACAAAAACTATTTCGACCGTCTCTATTCGTTAATTATACCATCCGGTTTCGCGCGGATAAAGTAATTTCCGCGGCGAGTAAGACGGATGTTTACTAATTAATTGGTGCGCCATACAAAGCTCTGTGGCCGAGCCAATCGACGCTGCACGATATCCTGTGCAGTACACACACACGCTCCGTGTACTCTACGATCACAATTAATGTGTCGATGAAAATATTACGAGAAATTTATTGGAGTCTGATACAAACGCGAGGAGCAGATATCGATGCGCGATACGTTTCGATTACACGCGTCCGTGTAATGTTATTTGCTATTTGATTTCTCTTTGGGCACTCGTAATGGAGGAGTCGCTCGAAAGTGTACCGTTTGCGTAATTAATATCAACACGTTTATTATCGGACCGAGTGGTAAAAATTAATTAACCTTGTCGCTGACCAATAACTCCGGCTGCTTTGCAATTCTACTTAAATAAATGTTTAATGTAAACGTATATCGTATACGCGCGCACGATCACGGGCAAACGATTTTCAGGGAAATATTAATACACGTTTCCTAGCGCCGAATGTTTATTTTATTAACATTCGTAACGCTTGCTGAAATATTAGTAAGCATTTTCTTATTTGTACATTTCACGGGGAATATTTTATCGAACAGTGAAACGTGTGAAAATGATCGACAATTTCTTTTTGCTTCAACGATGATTGTATAATTTATTCAGGGTAAAGAATAAAAGGTAAAGGGTTAATCTTCTATTACAAAACGAAGTAGAAATAGTCACGTCGTGATACCAGTCAAGGGTTGAACTTTGTAATCGGTGCAATGAATTTCTCTATACAGTACTGCCGAGTTAATTAGCGACGTTGGAAACGTAGCTCCGTAATTTTTTCTTCGAAATAATTTGCGAAAAAAGGCTTTGCAAAACCGAGCAACTTGGTACACGGCCATACAGTTTGCGTTTCTGTCAGAGACGCAAGATCGTCGGAGGATTTTAATTTAGTCTTTCAGAATGTTGAAACGAGGTATAAAACATTTTCTGAGAACTTTCATGTCCTCTCCGAGCATAGTTCTTACAGCGATGTACATGGGAGCAGTTTCCCGCGCGGGGTTTGCTTTATTTTCAGCGTTCTGTCGTCGCGAGTGTCTTAAAACGTCTATAAATGAAAATTTGATGTATTTGCATAGATATGGCGTCTACGGTTGCATGTAAGCGTACGTTTCCCCGTGTGCATACACTCGATCAGCCGCGTTTCCTTCTCTTTCGGCATATCAAAGGGATCAGAGTTTTATGACATTGGTCTATCCGGAGATATTTTATATTGCATACAGATTTCTCAAGAAAATGTCGACAAGCTAGAATGCTAACTCTGTTACACGCTCGTGCTTGAGAAACGAACCTATTGTCCTCTCAAACGTACATTACTGGTCAATGGATTTTATATTTTTGATTTTCTGATTAAAAAGAGTAGATTCGGTTTGAGAACAGTGGATGGATACTATACATCTTGCATCATTTTTACAAGTGCACAAAAATATCGATATGAACTGGTTAACCCTTTCATCACTGCCAGATAAATCTTCGTTATTACTTTGACTGGTTTACACATATTTTATGTTTAAAAAGAATATATTTTTCAGTATTTTTCATCGTTTTCAATAGTCTTGTCATCGTTATTAAGCAACCTAGGTTAGTTAACTTAGAGCTTGCTAGATTCACTGTTACTATACATCTTCACTAAACAGTTACACAATAATTGCAGGAACTATATTCATGTTATTTCGTTTTATTAAAATGACCCATTCAGAATTATCCATTCCAACACCAGTAATTTATAAAAAGGAGCAAATATATTTTTTAAGAAATCGAAAATAAATTACCTACAATTTGAAAAGCAGGTTAATGGTACCACGTACATAATATATTACACCGTTTCAACCTATTGTAATTATTAGAAAATATATTAGTCTGTTCCTTCAACAGAATTTCCTCCTACTTATTAAAGAAAGGTAACTGGACCAGGCGCTAACCAAGCAACAAACGACGGTGAATAAGCGTGCTATAATTCAGCAACAATCTAAACTCTGTTCTTTGTGCAAGGCAGCGCTGTCAAAACGGTTATCAGCAAGCGAAATTAAAGGCTTGATACTGTTATCAATCCGACAGCCGATGCACTTATCAGGACCCATAAAATCTCGAATAATATAAACTGCCTGCAGCGCTGATAATTCTTAATGCTAATAGCCGGTGCGATGCGTTTCGCTGGCGGATAAAAAGCCCGGCTTATGCAAGAAACGATAAAACTGAGCACTGTTTGGTCAGAAATAGGCAGACGATAATGGTTGAAAAGGAGCGGCAAGAAAGGCTCGTGCACGATTAAACGATCATGTAACTGTTGGTAAACGGCAGACGCAGGTAGCCGGCCGGCGAAAAAGCTAGAAAATCCGCGAAAGATGGAAGGAGATCGTGGGGCCAGGAATGTAGAAGGACGAGTGCCCGTCGGGGAAAGAAGCTACGGGAGATACGAGTGATTTATAGGCCATGTTATCCGTAATATTCAAGTAGCCGCCGCAAGTGCGCCGCTAATTAACATCAAAACGCTATACCTTGCCGGGGAAAGACAATCAAACATATGTTAATAGTTCGCATTAGTTGGCAGTATTGCGGCGGAGAGCTTAATAAGCGAAGAAATCATCTGCGTGCCGTGTAATGGACTAATTACAGTATCGTGATGTTTCTTGTAAATCGTACGAGTCAGCGAACTCACACGAGAGCTTTCTTTTCATCTGCTCGGCGAAAGAATCGTGGATCCCGGGAACGATGGTACACTTTGCCGATGACTAACGTATTCAGAAGCCGGAATAACCGGTGATCTAATTACGGACGGAAGTGCGTATCAATGCTTACGCTGTTGCATAATCAACGTTTCAGCCGCCGATGTACATACGTACTAGCGGCATGAAAAACTTTTAGTCTTTTCTTTTCCATCGTTCCCGCAGAATGACTCACCAGACTGGTTATAATCTCCCGCCTTTTTCCTCCAGCGTTTCCTTCACTATCGAGTCGGCCAACTCGATCATTTTGTTATTATGTCTCTGGTGTACAGCAACAAATTATCCAAATCATTGGGACGCTGTTTCTATTTTATCAACTTTTTAAAGTTACGTTTGACACTTTTTTTACATTTTTAGGGTATGAAAACTGTATATTGTAAGGGCGTTCGTTACTGGTATCGATTATCGCAGCGCTTTCATTTTTTGAATGTTGCGGCGCATGCGAGAGATTTGCAGTTCCTCGATCGAAGCAATCAGCGGGCTTCTGCCTTTGCGCGTCCTTAAAATATCCAAAAACAAGTATCGCCGGTGCTCGACAAAAATCGCGGTACAAGTAGCTTAGTTTGTAAAAGGCAAAGAGACTGCAGGCTTTGATGGATGGTAAAAGGGGAACAGAAAAATATTAGAATATGAGTACGGAAAATGTAATCGGAGACGCATCTAACTACAACGTAATTAAACTTATTTTTAAAATATTTAGGATGTTTAAATTTTCCATTGTCGTACGTTATCAAAAATCTGTAACCTCGCTTTATATACCATAGTGAATTCTAGAGGAATTGATCTCTGTATTTTATTAATTTAAATGATACTGTAACACAATACTGAACACAATACTGAACACAATAGGTAATACCAGTTTTATTTAACATATTCCAAGCTTCGAACTTTAATATATTACAGAAATAATTATAATTATATCGCGATCGGTATTACTTTCACCATAGAAATCGCTGTAAATTTAACCGTGCGCTACCGTAGGAATTTGACGGTGCCGCATCGCGCGCGAAGTCGCAAACTTCGTCGAGGACAGCGCGGATCATTAGAACAGGTGTTACGAAACCGATCGTGAAACCGATTGCGGCCAATCAGCCGCATCTGCTCGTCAGCTCTCAGCGAAAGACGAATTCAGCTCGGTGTTTACGTCCGACTGATTTTTCAGTGCGTAACTCTCGCGGCGCGATCTCAAAGGAAGTCACGGTTTACGTTGCGTCTGACCACCCTCGCGACTGTCATTATCTCGATGGTAACAGAGAAATTCTCCGGGACGGCGACGCGACGGCCAGGGAGGAGAAAGAAAGAGCCGCGGCCGTGGCGGCGAGGAACGCGAGCAGCGGCGGTACAGGGACGGCGACGAGCGAGCGAGACGAGGCGAATGAACGAACGACTGAGACCAGCGAGAGTAAACAGGAGACGTGAAAGAGGAGAGAGAACGGCACAGGAAGAAAAGCGGAAAGAGAAAGACACGGTCCGCGGAGGCGGCTGAGAAAGAGAACTTATGGAGAGGCGAGCCCCCGCTGGTGGTAATGATAGCCTAATTGCGGACTCCTCCGGTGACCGGCTACCTAGGTGCTGTTGTTCGACTTATTCGAATCGAACAGCCTCGCTGTTCCACTCGCGTTCCACAATACGATCGTCCTCGCACTGTGTCGTCGAACCACGGTAAATTCTCGCCAATCGTTCCTTAGATTTTAGACGAGAATGGACAGTTAGAGAAGAGGAGATTCGATCATTCGATGTCCACTTTTATTTAGAAGTTGAAGGCAAATTTCGGGGAAATTATTGTAATTCCAGGCAAAAGTACCTATTATGGAATGCTTCTTAAAGCGTACAGACGATCGTCGATTTTATTAGGCGACTGAAAAGTATCCGGTTGTTCGAAAACGAGTAGTTTTTCGAAACTGTCTTCGTCGCTGATTGAAACAGATGAATTCGCAGAAAGCAAATGAGGGGACAGCGTCGAGCGAAACGGAAGGGAACATAGATTCAAGAAAGAGGCGGTTGTTGAGAGGGGGGGTGAGGAGACGGGGGAAGGGATCGGAGAAGCAGCGGAGATGGAAGAGGAGGCAGGGAGACATTATGAAAGGGCGAGTTCTCTCCCGGAGGTAATGATAGTCCGACTGCGGACACCTCTGGTGACTGAAAAGCCAGGATGTTGTTATTAAACTTATCCAAGGCGAGCGCGCGGCCGTGTCGGGGAGTCCGAGTGTGCACAAATCATTTTCTTATTCGCGTGTTCCCGCCGGCACTTACATATTTAAATGAAACGCGGAGCATCGCTCCACGTGTTGCGATGGAACGCAACGACATCGGTCGGCTGCTTAATTAATTTTTCATTAATAAGCTTAGAGTGCCTCGTTCCGGCGGACCAGCTGAGGAAATTTAATAAGTTCGACGATGAATGTCGGTCCGTGTTTTCTTTAGGATGTTTCCAGGAAACAGCGGAATCCGCCTGCTTTGTCTTGCATCTTATTGCTCGCAGCATCTAAACAGGATGGTCCACCCACAGTAGCGGCCGTGTACAGGCTGTCCCAAGATAAATTCACTTTTATACAACTCTTCTACAGGGCTTTTCGTTACTTTCCTATCTAGAATTTCCTTGTAAACAAATTTTTGTCTTTATTCCTTCGAGGTTATCGCACATTGCATTTCTCAAATTTTTATTATAGGTTCAGATAAAGAAGTTGAAAAATGAGATTTGTTTATTTTCTTTTGTTATTCGAAGCAGTAGCAAAATTCCAGTGTAATAGTAGACTGCTCATTTATCATCTAAAAAATATTCAAGTCGTTTAGTCCAGTTCTAAATATGTTATTGCGCTTTAAAAGGTGTACGAATATTAATCTCAGTCACTGTATATAAATGTGGCCCGTGTTTTAACGTTATCAGTGCTGCCGTACATTAATTAGAGATACCAGCTGTTAAAGGTTAACAGTTAAATGTTAGAAAATATTAGCTGCTCTATATGTTTGACAATCGTTCGGACGAACAACTTGCCGGAATGCTTCTTCTAAATTCGACCAGCGCGGAGCTTTTATTTCTCTAAGATGAGAGATATGATGGATTTGCTCGCAGGAACGTAGTACTATTAACACCGCAAGAAAACGTCCACGAAATCTTTCGTAATCGGATTGATTAATTGTTTGCGCTCCACTTGCCTGCACTTCGCCCGTGCCATTAAACTTCATCGTATCCATAAAGATTCGGATCACGCTTATTTGCATATCATTATTCGTTATACCTGGAAGAGTCATTAAACATAATGAAACGGCATTGATATCATCGAACTCGTAATCTAACTCTTGTAGATCAAGTCCAAAATTCTCTCGGACGCAATTATTAATGGCTTTGTAACGATGCGACAGCTTTCGGCTCTAAAACCAACGAATATGCCTCGTCGCTGCGAATATCAACTGTTGCATCGAATATTTTCGTTACCTGCGATCTACCGGCTAAACTATCGATCATCGATCAAAAGTAATTCTCTATTTAATTTCCAAAAATTAATTCTTCCGGACTCCTCCGGTAGTTTCTCTTCCCTGGCGAAATTCGATTTTACTAGAATTTATTACTAGAATATAGAAATATTTTGCAAGAATGTATAAAAATAGCGTCTCGGTTTTCACGTTAACTAAATAAAAATCGCGTTAATTATAGAGGTTTTTTTCCGAGAGCTGTGTTCCATCGGAATATTAAATTCATTGCCGCAAACAAGTTACAATATATAAGCTTTTTCGGCAAATTAAACGCGCGTATTTCACGAAGGATATCCTTTTTATTGTAATAATTAACGGAAATGATATCGCGAGCGTGCGCAGGACACCGAGAGCGCGAGACAGACCGCCGGATAAATGAACGTAATTACTAAAAATTTCGGGATTTTCGCGCGTCGCGTACTCGCAGGATAGCTGGGTCCCTTTCAGCGGCTGCGTCCCTCATTTCCACGGCATTTATCGAAGCCAGCCGGGAAAAACTCATGTTATTAAGCCGTGGCAGAAACACTTCGTCCCTCGTCCTTTCTTCAGCGCCCCTGGCCGCGACTCGTCTTCGTACTTCCAGCTCTCCTTTCCCGGCAACCATTCCTGTGCCCGCTGGATTAGTTCATTACCTGGCGCGGCGTGTCTTCTGTTTTTACGACCGGTGGAAATAGATTTGTTGCAAGATCGACGCTGCGTTCTTGCGTACGCCATATATCTCACGTGCCCCCATGGTGCTCGACATGTGCACGTGCGCGCACGGCCGCCAAGGGCGCTGATGTTTTAGTCATTTAGCCGGACCTAATTGAATTTCGGCGTAAGAAAACGTAGGAAAGTAATAGAGCGGCCAGAACACCTAATCGAGCACTGATGTTTCACTCGCAGTCGATTAATATTGCTAAGTAACCGTAACTATTTGTTCAGGGAGAGAGTGGTTGACGAATATAAGACGTCATTGCTTATCTTCCACGTCCCTAGAGGACGATGAATCGCGTAACGTGTACCATAGCGCAGATAATCGATACTATTATTTACTATGTTAGTTCTAACATTATTAACAAATAATTGGACACAGTGATTCGCACTAGGGGTGGATTGCTTTTGAAGTCTTGAGAGTCGTGTTCACGGTTATAAAAATCGCTCTGGCTGCTTCGATAGCACCTGGTAGCAGTAATTTGTTAATAAAAAGTCAATAATGAAAATAGAAGTATCAATGTGTCAGAAGCGAGCGACACTGTGGGAGTCTCGCATAATTCGAATACATCGCTGGTACACTTATTCCCATCGACGATTAATTGAATTAAGAAAACAGCGGCGCAAATAACAGTTGCATACGAGGCCCGAATATATTGCTCGCCTAAATGCGCTCGATGCATACAGCAGCGAGAAACTATGCAAATTCGTAACTGGCCGATAAAACAAAAGCCGATAAAACCGTGCTGGTTTCTTTCTACCGCGACAGCGATCTACCCGGTTCGCGTGCCAGAAATAACAATAACTGCGTGACATTTCGCTAAAATGCGTTCCTAATCACGCTTTTCATCGTCCGTCTAAGAGGCGTGCGAGAGACGAAATTACAGTGCCGGTTCCGGAGCGTGTATTACATATATAAGGTAGACCGGCACCAGCCGAACAGTGGTATTAAGATTTTTAACAGTTCCCAGGCCGCGCCGCAAATTATAACATTATTTCGACGAAGGTTGCTCGCGTGGCCAGTTTTTCTCGGCGGCCGGCCCGTATGATAACTGCTGGCACAGATCCCTATTTAAAATAACGCCGGTTTCGTTCCTCTAACAAGACGGGAGGAAGCGGAATAAAGGCGGGCCGGCTCCGGGGCCGTTTTCCTTCCACCGTCTGAAGTCTAAACAATAAGGCACGACCCAAATGCGGGGAATAAAGGGCGGTGGACGCGTAAAGCGAAAAAAATTGTTGCCGCGTGCGCTGATAAAATACAATAAATACTGGGAAGGAACGGCCCCTAGGTGGCGCGAGATCGCGCGTCACCTTTTCCCTCTGACAAACCGACTAAATTTCTCTTCTCGCACGCGTGTGCGCCGCTCTGTTCTTACGTGTGTTCGCCGTACACGTTCACGCACCCGCGCGTGTATGTATAAACTACAATTTCTTCTCCTCGTGCACACCTTTTTACAAGGACGACGAGCGAGCGCGGTTGCTCGCGATTCTTAAGCATAGAGAAACGAAAGACGTCCAGAGGAACGAGAACAAAAAGCCCATTTCTCCGCGGCGACGCTGGATCATTGTCCGCGGATCTTGGAGTGCACGCGCTGCCCCGGGAAACTTCTGACGCAGGCAACGTCTGGTCTAATTGATAACAAGAAACAGCGAGCAAGATAGCAATCTTGTCTTCTTGGCTCGAAAGAACTCGATCGAATGCGGAAGTTGACGGGGATGAAGGATTCGGGATTTTCTAGTCGGAGGATTTTCTGGAAGGGCCATTTATTTAACCCTTCCAGAGCCGAAAAACGATACATCGATGTGGCTATAGTGGAAAAGATATCAGTTTTACTAAGGAGCAATTTTATTTCTTACTTCTTCTCTCTTTTCGAATTTGGTAATTATCTTTCTCGAAATTCTTGAACTCTTTTCTGTGAAACTTCGATAAAATTAGCATTTCTATAGACACGATATAAAGTTAACTATGCCTAAAAACTAGCCAAAGGCACAGCAATCCATCAGGGTTATGTCAAGGTTATTTTACCAAAGGTATAGCAATTTGTAAGCGGAATTGCCGCCCTACGACCTTAAAGAAGAAACCGTCTGCCACGTGTACTCCGTCACGATAATTTTCCCGTAGAAGCAACCACGCTCTTCCTGTTGCTCGTATCGTTAAAAAAGCCGGGAGATTACAGCTGGAAATGTCACCGTAGACACATTTTTCGAAAAGCATTTTGATCGAACCATCGTAATCTTGCATGCAATCGGCGCATCCACAAAAACCCTTCTCCTATTCCCGGGAGCTTCATAAATACAGCCGCATATTTTGAAATCGACGGTGTTTACCGGTATTGTTCCAAAAAAAGTCCTCTGGAAAAAAAGGAGAAGCATTTCACCCCCGCACTGTCAAAGCGGCGAGAGAAAGAGAGAGAGAGAGAGAGAGAGAGAGAGAGAGAGAGAGAGAGAGAGAGAGGGAGGGAGGGTGGGAGCCCTTAAAGCCAGAACGAAAATACATTAACACGCGCGCTGCGAAAGGGAAACCGAAGGGACGGTATTAAATCGCGAGATCTCTCGTTTCGCGCGTAGACGAACCCCGGTGCGGGGGTGGTCGCGGGGGTGTACGCGGGGGTGAGCGTTTCAGCAAGTTTCCGCCGTTATAGCCCGGTGCACGATCGTTCCTGGCGGCGTTTTCGTCGGTGTGAGCATCGGCCGGGCCGGTGTAAGCGTCGAATCGTCGGCACGGCCATTATGCACTGACAAAACTGACACCGGTTTCTCGTTAAATTGTAATACGGTTATCAGCCGGAACTTTCGACGCGCTTCGCCTCTATTCCCACGGGACCGTGGTTGCCGAGGGATGCGGAGGCGAACGGGGGGATAGGGGCCGTTGGCGAACAGAGGGGGGCGGTGCAGGCGGCGGCGATGTCTGATGCCGGGCCGCCATTTTTGTCGAGTGCGTATCATTATCGATTCACTTTTATCCATAGTGAATGAGAGTGTGTATAACTGGCTCTTTACACGAACAGGAAGTCGGAGGTTATTACACGGTACGGCACGGATAAAGTGGAGTACGCGTACCGACGCGGCCCGTGGTCTTTAAAATATAATATCACGAGGTTCGCTAGCCGGCTTGCTTGCTTGCTTGCTCGCTGGCTCGCTGGCTGGCTGAGCCCGGCTCTGGGCTGGTCGCTCGTACGGCTGCCACTCTCCTTCCTTCCCCGTACCCGTGATTAGAGCGGTTTTTATGGTAATGCATTTCACCGGGGGGCTCCGATCGTAAATTGCACCGATGACCCTTTACTTGTTTTGCGGATGATCCTGCGTCGGTTTTACCTCGACCGAGAGTAATTATGAAATTTCCATCGACCACGTCGCGCGCGCCCTTTCAGCTTGCGCTTTGCTCCCTCGCTTGCCCGCCTGCTTGCTTCTCTGCTTGCTTCCCTGGCTGCACGGTGCTCTTCGCCAACCCGACGTTGTTCCTGAACTTTGTTATTAATCGCGCACCAACTTTTCCCTCTTTTTTGCCCCCACTTAGGACTGCTCCTTTCTGCCGCGGAGAAAAAGGTCGCTAATGGCGGGACCGGAATCGGTCGTGTGAACCGATCTTGCCGGAAGAGCGTTCGATTGATCGAGACGAGATGGGACGGGTTATCTAGCACAGTCTTCCCTAAAAGAAGACCGCGTGTTAATAGCTCCGGTGTCCGTGAGGTAAGAGTCGTTAGCGCGGAATGATTGCATCTACCTGCCGAAACTGGGGGATGAAACTGAAAGAAATGATTCTTATATTTCGTTCATTGTTGAATAAATTATTTATCATTGAATTTTGCTGTTCCTTCATTTTGTTATTTCTCGATAAAAAGATTTAAGACGATTTGATATAACATCGATGTTGGCTTTCCAAGTATTAGGTCCACTCGAGCATGCTCGAAAAATAAAAGAATACAATAGGAGACAGATTTCGATACAGAAGGAGATTTCAATAACCCTATCGATTCGGAGCAGTTGCTTCGATTCAAAATCCGTTCACGCATTCCCGCAGGTACGGGACAGCCGCTCCGAGCAGAACGATAACTTTCTCTGGCGTAATTATGCGAGCACACCGGCGAAACGCTAATTGAATAAGCTATCGATACACGGCATCGGTATGCGCATTTTCGTACGGCAATCTTCACGATATTTCACATCTACTCGATAAAACCCGAGCGAGGGAACACAATGGTCTCGCGGCGAGCCGCTTTCTAAATACTTGCATTTCGTATGGAAATGAGAATTTCAGAAACGATTCAGCCGGCGCATAGGCAATTAAAAAATAATCGCAACACGTGATCGATATTAACGCACGCTTAGACAGCGCTTTCGAGATCCCCGTAGATCCCCGTAGATCTCCGTAACGGGTAAGCGGCCGGCAAGTTTCAGGGGCACCGCATTAATTACTCGTAAATCGTTTCCAAAGACTTTATAATCGAATCTCGGCGCTCGATCTTGCGCCGATCTCTGTCTCCTCTGAGAACTCACCGAGCCGGATGGCTGTGAATTAACCGAGCAGCACCGTCGATGGGAACTCTTAACGCGAACTTTACGGGAGTTCCCGGTTGGTCGCGGTTTGTTGTTAGTCATGTCAATGTAACGCGGTTCTTGCACGCTCGGCCACGGCTCTGTAACTCGCTCGTTCGAGAATTTACAGAACGTGTTCGCGGAAAAGTTGTAACGGTCCCAAGGTTGATGTAAACCTGCTGATGGTATCCCCATACTCGTTACCAGATATCGAAAATTAATCGCGATCTACGCGCAGGGGAACCGCGGCGTTTTTAATCGCCTGAAAGGTGCGATGTTTGCAACAGAAACCTTTTACATTTTGTTATTTAAGCTCTTTGTTAACCCTCGTGTCAGTAATCGACGTTGCAGATCAGCGTTACAGAGTACTGATAATTGAATTACAATTGCATCACTCGAGGAATTATAATTATAATTGCATCGTAGCTCGTCATTCAGATCGCTGTTCAATTACAAAGTAATTCGGTTACTTTATTATACTGTACATGGTTTAAAATACAGAATTTTTACGAAGTAGACAATTTAATGAAGAGCATAGTCGTCGAAAAAGACAGCAAAGCAGGAGATGTCCAGAAAAAGAAACAGACTCGCGGAGCACTTCTCCCATCAATACCTACTTGTTATCGACCGAGTGGACCACCTTGTAGAAGGAAACTTCCTCGAGATATTAGCGATCGTCTTAGCAGAACCGACTGCGAAATAGCGAAGCTGGATGAAGATGAGACGCTCTCTTTCCTTATTTAATTAGCCATTTAATCTTTCGCCGGCTAACCGACGTGTGCCCACACGGTTTCATAAATTCTTGCCACGAAACCAATATGATTTTCTGTCAAGAACGATCCGAGCTTTCCTATCAATTACGCCTATTACTAGACAACTATTCGACGTGCTAACAAACAAAATAAACACGTTACACGAATGGTGATCGCATCAACTAGTAGACGCATCGTGTAATAGGAAGGCGATCATTGGCGGGGATACCGGGTTTAATTAATTTACTGGTCGCGCGTTTCGCTGTATAAACCTACTGACGCATTACGCTTATTAACAACGTGTCATTGATAAATCCTGAGCAATGAGACTCGAGCGAAGAACGCGATTCTCGAATAAAGTCCCATTAAACGAAGTCTCATCAAGGCGCGTATCGCGGAATTAATTCTCCTGACGCATCGCACTTATTAGCGGCGTGTCACTGACAAATCCCCAGCGCCGAGATACGAGGCGAACGTCGGATTTCGCGAATAAAGTCGCATCAATTCGAGTATCGACGATTAAGATAACACGGCGCGGGACCCGGCTCGCTCTCTTTCGAGGTCCCGCCGGAAACTCGAGCACGGAGTTGCGAGTCGAGTTCGCCGGAAGTTGGCGAAGTCAGCCGTAACTCGCAGATTCCATAAGTATATACATCACGGCGCGTTGCGCGCCGATTGGAAGTAAAAGGAAAACAGACGGACGCGGCTGGATCTGTTTTTCAGATAAAGTATACCGAGCGGATCGCGTCGATTAGTCGGTGTCTCCGGTCGGATCACGGCGAGGAAGTGAACGTACCGAAAGATGGACGGAGGCACTTTGATTTTGTGCTGGATGCATCATTTTAACACGCTCTGAAAATTCTTAATTACGCGTTTTCGCTACCTTCTACGCGTCCGCTCGACTCGCTTTACTGTTACCCGGCTATCGTGGTTATTTTCTCGCCGGCGAAAAAGAAAAACGACTACGCCGGAGCACTGAGTCATTCAGAATAATGATCGCTGATAATGTTGATTTTATGCGAGCGCGAAGCCACGCCGATATCTTCAACGTTGTAGTCGTTCCGATTAGAAAAATCCAATCGTCTACGCGTTCCTTTCACAGTCTTCGCGTTGCGTCTAATGAAACTCGTTCCGAGAGAGACTACAGCGGCTCCGATTAATAT
The DNA here is from genome assembly GCA_028455555.1 of Augochlorella aurata. NCBI lineage: Eukaryota > Metazoa > Arthropoda > Insecta > Hymenoptera > Halictidae > Augochlorella > Augochlorella aurata. The sequence goes on along the minus strand of CM052151.1, from coordinate 4,950,018 downwards.
TCCGACACCTTTTGAAACGCAATTACTTTTTTACAAGCGGACTAAACAGCTCGGTTTCCGTTTTAAACGATAGATCGCAGCTGGGACGCTTTTTTAAACCATTGATCCCGCTTCGAACGACGTTTTTTAATTCCTTTATCTAGGCTGCGGATCTAATAAGAGATTTCTTTCTTTTCTTAATAATTTAAGCTTTCCTTTCCCGAGCCAATCTCTCGAAGAAATTCGGCCGACGCGTTTCCCATCGATCCAACGCAGCAATCAAAAATCTAACGCCGCATTATAACCGAGTTGCATGCTCCGCTGCATTATTACATGCTTCCCGTTATCACACCTTGAAATTTAATCAATCCGCCGGTAGGAAACTCATTCTGCTTTCATTTGCATGCCCGTGTAACTGGATGGAGCTACGAAAGGCGAAGGGCAAAGAACGAAACGGGCAATATCGCGAGAAATTTTCGAAGAAACAGATCTGCCGAGCTTCTCGTCAAACCGGACGGACACCTGGTTCTACCATGATTAATTTCATGCGAGCTCGTTACACGACGGTGTTACAAATTGCTACAAATTCTGCACTCTTCTTTTATATTTAAGCTTCTGTCGCGATATGAGAAACAATCTAATCCCAATTTTTAAAATTGCTAATAAACGATGCTCTTGCCATTGGATTCCGAATAGAATGTGCCGTCACGCACGAAAAAATTCTCCGTCAGCCAGGTTTCGCAAGGCGCACGCGAAAGCCCTTAAATTAATTCAGCGACGATCGTCGGCCGCGTTGAAACGCGCGATAGCCCGCGAATCGATCGAGCGAATGGGCACGAGTCTTCGATAACGACAGTGCTTGACGCGCTTTCCCGTCTATAGAAAGGTCTGCGACAGCGACGGTTGCCGTAACTGTGCGTTAAAGAGGCCGTTTAACCTTTTACATGGTATAAGCGGGTCGCATACTCCGAGTTCCCACGCGACGGATGTTCCGTTGCGCTGCGAGGACCGCGCGGTGGCCGAAGGGCGCTCGAAATATAAAGGCTCGGAGCAACGCGGATATTCCGGGATGCGAGCGGATATTTTGCCGATCTCTCCTCATCAATATCGCGCACTCTGCCGTCCGACGTCTTTCGCAGTATTTTCTGTAACGATTGCGAATTCTTTTCTTTTCATTCGGAATAAGTTACTGAGAAGCACCAGACACGTTTTTTAAGTCTTCATTGTAGACTTAGGTAAGGCAATTTTGCCAGAAATGCGTGAAATTACCTATGAGTTAATTTAATGCAAAATCTCTTGAACTTATGGTACCATAAGTACCAAAAACCTTGACTTATGGTACTTCCATTTTACAGAATTTATTGCATTTCAATATTGACACCACTTAATAGTTCTCAAAGATTTCTTTTTGCAAACTACTGGATTTAGCAACGTAGAAATTATTATGAAAAATAGCGCAGCAATTTTAATAATATAGTTACCAATAGTGCAGATATTAGTGCGAGCTAGCCAGCATAAGCTGAGCTCTGTTCGACGCGATGCAGTTTCCTCGGAAATTACCGTACGTCGAGTTCAAATATATTTATTGCAACTATATTGAGTGCAATTACGTGACGTAAATTCGAGGGAGGCATGCAGAGCTAGGAGAGGGATTTTTTTTCGTTAAATCGTCGTACTAGTAACACAACGCGTGTGGCGCACAAAGCACCGACGGCCATCACGAGACTCGCCTGTCGAATTGCTCGAAAGTTCATGCCGGCAGTACACTAATGACGTGGGAAATATGCTGCGAGTACCCAGCACTTATCCAAACCCTGATGTTTCTTTATTTCGCTTCAATGTATTTTTTTCACGAGATCAACCAAGACCGATACAAATATGTAATGACGAGCATTATACTAAGAGCTGCGACACGCGTTGCTCTCTGCAGCTAAGTCGCGTGCATGCTTTTCTCTCGATCAAAATTTTAAGAATCGACGTCTATCGTTTCTAGAACGATTTCCATCCGTTTACGTTGGCAATTCGTGATCGTATAGTGCTCGAGGAACTGAAAATCGGGAGAACGTCCGCGTATCTTGAGTTTTCCAAAATAATCGAATTAAATCACTCGGCCGGTGCTGAATGGCCGTTCATCCGACAAACACACTGGAAAGGAAAACAATAAACTGGGAGCATGTTTCGGTAACTTTCCTGCACGCTGCTGCGCTGAATAGATTTTTCCGGTCGTACGAAACACTTTCATATCAACATCGATGGCGCAACAAAAAATGAAGTTCCCAGAGAAAAATAGAAGTTACAGGGAAAAAGAATCCTCGGCCGATCGTACCAAAGTGAAAACGGGAATGGACAAAAAAATGTTCACCCTTTTAACAGCACCGGAAGCATTTGCAACGGTATTGATCTCAAAATGAAAACTATCAAAGAATGAAAATCTGATAAGCGTTCCTGTGTCTAGTGTCCTTCGGTCGGCAACTCTTTTATCCGAAACGTTCGCGGGCGACAAAAAAACTGCGCGTCCTTTTTTTTTTGAATTCTAGAATTCGATCAAACACCAGAGATTCGCGCGGATTTTTGAATGCTTCACGTGAAACATTTTATACGTGAAATCGAAGCGGCGCGACACGCGACGCAGCGAATTTGACGTATTCGCTGACCTCCCCGTCGAATTTCATTCATTCTTGCGTGACACCGATGGCAGTAATTTGTTTTGAAAAAAGGGCCCGGTACTAAAAATTCTGTCCTCCGCGCCCGCCGAATGTTATTTTGTGTCTGGCAAGTTGTCATGAGCCCGCCAACTCTATTACTTTTTATTCGAAGTAATAAATTCATCGCCGCGAGTTTCGAAACAACGAATCCGATTGCCCCGGCTTTCAAATTGCTTCTGAAATATTCATTTCTTTGTTTGCCTCGCCGGCGAGATGCTCTAACGCTTTTCAAATGCTGCGGAGCCTCGGTTATCTGAACTAAGCGGGGCCGCGTGGGTGATCGGATAATAGAACAGTTAGTTACAATTAGTTGCAATGCGGGACTGTATCCTCGTTGATTTATACGACGGATCGTGTCTTAGATGGATTATCGTAGATTGAACCGAGGAACACGTTTAGGGGAGAATTGTCGCGAATGATAGACGTATTGGATATTACCATAACCTCAAAAATCGTGGATCTTTCTATCATAAAATTATACTTGGTTTGCAACTATCTTACTTTGTCAGACAATTAATCTTTTTACACTTGGAAGCATAAAAATATTAATATTTCTATAATTCATATTTCTATATTTCAAATTGAAACATTCGTACGTAATAATTTATAAAAACGCACCAACGCATAATAAACGTAAAATACGAAACTGTGGGATCACAGAGGAATTAAAAAGTTATATTACTTTCAATTCATTGAAATTATTGAAGCTAGAAATGCAATATCGTTTGCGGAATTCGTTAAATTCTGAAAAGCTAATGAGTCAAAAGTGTGAATAACGTTATTATGATTACCCAACATTTTTGTTCTGTTCAAAAGTACAGATCAGTTTGCAAACATTCGGAGACAAAATTTGAAACCGGGAGATGAAAGGGTGTACATTAATTTCTATTGTAGAAATATAAAGCATCGCGGAGATATTTTACAAATCCTATATTAAAAAGTTAATAAATATAATTGCTCTAACTAGACAAAGTGTTCCGAGGCACGTAGTGCCAAGTAGTTTTTGTGGCCAGGATCTCTGCATGTTTGATGAAGTAATCGAAACTCCGGTGGCAAGCCAGTGGCTCCCAGAACTTATCGATCGTTAACAGAATCGTAATTCGCGATATGAATTTGACTCACGTTTTCCACGTGCCCGGGTAAGTTAACTCAAACTTTGACAGGAAGTTACGCCGATCTCAAGACCGAAATATCTAACTGTCGCGGTGTAACCCTGGTGTAACTGAAACGGACGTTAGCCGCCGACATACCTTAGAACAATGCTGCGTTGAAACTGCCATGTAATTTGCAACTTGCGTCTAATACACGTTTTGACTATTTTGCCAGTTCGCGTTGACCCCGTCACCGCCATGTCGACCCGATCTCAACACTGTTTCGACCACGGAACTCTAGCAACTCTCTATAGTTTCCTGCGGGCTGAATTACATCGATTAAAAATACGGCCGAGGCACACGATCGCTTCGAACGATGCTTCTATAGATCGAACAGTTTTATGCAACGCGATTTGGAACAACCTATACGGTAGAGTGGTCATTATTTCTCGACGTTTATTATTTCCCACCCCCTGGATTATGACACCTAGTAAGGAAATGATTTGCGAAGTGAAAGCATCACTTGAAAGCAATCGCGTTAAAGATTAAACATTTCAAAATGAGTTTATTTATCTTTCAAACATGATTTTATTATTTTATAAATAATCTAAAGTAAATAAAATAAATTATAAAATTAACTTCTATAAATAATTATAATAATAAACATGCAGTTATACTGTATTTAATGATAAATCAGAGATAATAACGACACAATTACGTTCGAAAATGAAGTGAAATAATTAATATTTTTAAATTTTAACGCAAACGTGACAGAAAGGTATGAATAAAAAATTCGGTCAATGGAATGTTTAGCTTGAAACAGGTTTCAGATGCAAATACATTTTACACTGTTAGAACGTGCATATGTAGCATGTACGCACTCTGCCAGACCGCGGATTCGTATGCATTTATGCCATAAAGGAATGCATAGAAAACCGTAATGAAATCTGATAAGGAATTCTTCTATCTGATACGAAATCTTACGACTCAACGAGAATTACGCTTTAAAGAAGCGAAACTTCTACTAATTAGTTCTAGTTCCGCAAATAAATATTTGAATGTCTTAACTTGCAGAAATTGCGTTTGCATTATTTATACTGGAACTCCTGGAATTATGGATTTGGCAGAAGCGAAGATGGCCAACGTATTAAAATAAGCATACGAACGATTTAAAAAAGCTCGAAAATAAATTAGGCAAATATCAAATCTTGGAAATGGCGGTATATACATATACTATACAGGGTGTCTCGTTTAAGAATATCTCCCCCAGGATACCCGCTTCCATTATAACAAACTAAACAAAAATTCTTTACGTGTAATTTGAGTGTGGTACCACGTGTTCAGTATCCCAGAGGGGTTGTTTCAGTAAAACGCTTCCCTTCTCTACTTTTCAAGGTCATCCATGCTTTTCCTAGCAAGAGAAAATTAAGTTCCGACTGTTCCAACAAGGGGACACGATTCAGCGATGTTTCATAACAGGCACCGTTACCTGAAATAATTATTTCATCGCTTAATCGAGGAATATCGATCTATGGGAACACGTTATTAAGTTGCTTTTGCACGCTTTTAAAATCGGCGACGATCTCGTATCTCCCTAAAAACGTTCCAAGATAGGTACTCGAACAGCGCCTCGAGTTTTGGGTTTTATCCAGGCAGCTTTTGAAACACTGTGCGTCGCGCGTCGGATCGAAACGCGACAGCGCCAGCACCGGAAGATGTCCCACGCTAAAGGCCAGCTTCCCCGGATGCAGCATCGTTTAAGATTCACCATTCAGAAGGCAGTCCGTAAATACGGCGCAAGAGCGGGGCCGTCCGAATGGCAGCCTTAAGGTCCCGCGGTACGTTTCTCGGGCAGACTGGCTGTTATTTTTCAGCTGAGTCTGTGAGGAGACGCTGCCCTCTCATTCTCTCTCCATCACTGTACCTCTCTCCGTCTCTCTTTGCTATCTCCATCCCACGGAGAGAGGGCGAGACGAGGAGAGACGGACAGACAGAGACGGAGGGACAGAGATAGATAGATAGATAGATAGAGAAAGAGCGAGAAAGAGGGAGAGAGCTCCCATCCCCCAGCGCAGTGAATTTCGGCTGCCACTTTATGGAGCTGTTTTCCTTCCTCTCCGGTACGAGGAAAGTTTTCTGCGCGGACCCCTCCGTGCAGAAGCGTATCTCGTACGGGGGCGTAAAACGGGAATGCGGTTCCGCCGAGAGAAAGAAGACAAGTTTAAGGGTGAGCCAAGGGTGTTAGGGTAGGTTGCGGCGCGCTGGAATTCGGTCACTATTTTAATATCGATCCGCCCACTGCGTCTACCCTTCTTCTCCCTTGCCCTCGCTCCGGCAGCGAGCTCTGACATGCACACATCGTTTAGGCGAGGGTACACAACAATATGTGGAAGAATGCGCCGGCTGTAATGTAATACGTGACACGCCGCCGATGGATTCGGGGACTAACGCTCTCACTATCCGGCGAATTCCCGAGCTCGCCGAAATGTACGCGCGATCTTTCCGCCGCGAAAGCCGTACCAGAAACTTTATGAAATGTGCGGCGTCTGGTGCGCGACAGATTTTCGGCATCGTTTTCGGGAAAGTCGCTTCCAAATATTGCGACCTTCGGAAAGTTGTTTCGTTCTTTCAGGGCGATGCGAAGAACGGGGTTTTAAAGTCGAGACCGAAAAACCGAACTTTTTAGCTATTTTTTGGTTGACTTGACATCTTAGGCTCGTAGATGTCCTGATGTTATTGATAGGATACTGGACCAAGTGCTTTCTCAACACCCTTGTGTTATAATATTCTGTGGAATTGAAGTTGTAGAGCTGAATGTAAATTAGTGGGGGCATGGTAAATGACTGAGTATGTTTTTTATTATTTTTGCTATTATTATTTTAACGATTTTTCATTCCACACTCTAGTTTTAGGTATAAATATCCCCATTTTAAGTCTGACGTCTTACGCCCTAAAATAAACGTCCCCAAGACGTCTTATTTCAGACGTTACTAAGACATTCTTTCACTATTTGACATTGCTCATCCTCCAGCTAAGATCGATATTAGTTTGGTGAAATCCACGATTAACTGCAGAAAGTATTAGCAGTTTTATTTGACCGTGTCGAAGAAGCATTTCAACCGGGAAGTCCACCGCAATTTTTGTATCATTATCTTCGACGTGTTCTATCCGACAGCAATTTCCTGTAAAACAATGTAAGCTGGAATAAAGACCGGAAAACGGGCGGAACACTCTACAGTGCCAATATTTGCAACGATATGTAAACGCTTGCGTAGGCAAATATCAATAACGACTAATAGTAATCTATCAACGCTGTTGGAATGTGTACAACAGCGTACATGCGATATTTCCTATGTTAACCCTTTGCACTCGAGCGCTGACATTCTAAAATAATTTTTATATCGTCGAAGCTTAGGTTTAAATAATTATTAAAAGCGTAATTGTTGGAGAAGTATACTCTGTAGCTCGGAGAAATTATTTTATACTCGGAGCAGTAGCATTATTGCCACTTTTTAAAGCAAATATGAACAGAATATTTTTAAAATGTTATTTTAAAACAAAATTACCTTCCAAATAAAAAGAAATCAGGCTTCAGCTTAAATTTTTACGTGTTTTATTGCAATTCAAAGTTCTGTTACTCTAAAAGGAAACACCCTTTATTTTGCACACCGACGGCAATAATACTGTGCAATTAGTCAGCATTAAAGCTGTTCGCTACTTTTCCGCCGGTCAGGATCGATAATGAGCAGAATCGATAGATTGGCAGTGCGAGATGAATCGAATCGCGACAAAGGACATTAATTAAAGCGGCATTTCTTTTCGAAACGATCGATTTGCGGCGGCTTTGTCGTTTCCATCGTGCGAACAAACAGCGGGAATCTAAATTTCGAATTTCCCGGGAATTTCTAGGCGACGTCCCGCGCGGATATTCCTCGAGCATTCGTATTAGAACGCGCATTTATTTGCGTTTTTCTTAAGAGAGTTAATTTTACCATTCCCGTGGGAAATCTAGGGCGGCGAGGACTTCCGATAAGGAAAAAGGAAGCGCGTGTTTCCGGAAGCGAGTTATTCTTGAGGTCCATCGAAATTACCGGCTCGCGTAATCAGGAGAGTGTCTTCCGAGCTGCGTAATAATTAATGGCCCGTTTAAATGAATAGAAAGCTAACGCGTTGCGAGATCCGCGCGCACGAGGGGTAACGGAATTAGGTATTTATAATACGAAACGCGAGCGGGACATTTAATTACACTGTCACCTGGAAAATATAATTGATTGAATTCTCTTTTAATTACGATGCGGATGGGAGCCTGTTACCGCGCGCGTTATTTGTAAGTTAATTATGACGTATGAAGAATTTTTAACTACCTTGTAGAACGAAAATGTGCGCGAGATTGTTTTATTACAGGCTCCGTTTTCATGTAAAGCAGCGAATGCAAAAGAATGTGTAGAGAGAATACGGCACGAGATGCGAGTGAATTATTTTTATGCAAATTATTTCTTATATTACTGTTTGTGCAATGAAAATATCAATTTTAAATAACAAAATTAATTACTATAATGTTTAGGAAACCGTTGTCATAAGTAGACCGTGAATTTCATAAATTTGTTGCTAAAAGATTGAAAGGATTCGCAGCTGAAATTATTAGAGAGGGGGAAATCAGTTTACACTTGATTACTGTGCCTTGCAATTGATGCAGCAATATTTATTTTGCATCAAGATAATCGCAATCAATATAATCGATACAGGGTACTCAATAAGACGGTCAAGGTCGGAATAAGATAATGTGTAATTTAAGAGATTATTTTACAATATAAGCTACTCGGTAAAGTAGTCACAGACTAAGATAATGACAATTGTACACTTTAAAACAGTATTTTACAAATTCAAGTAGAACTGTGTTTGGTCACATATTTCTTTGTTGACGATAAATTCTGCTCGCCAACTTGAAACATAAATTTTCGAAGTGTCATTACTATAAATCCCGAGTTTAAGTCTGCATAATCTGTTTAACCCATAAGCTGCCACGGTCTCTATTTGGTAATCTCGTGTATTTATTGTCCCTCTTTTTATCTTGATATTTATCACGCTTTTAAAACCGTCACCGTGCTCTTTGACATTATCGTCTCATTTGTCATTTATCGGAAATGTTTTATTTCGGTCCATTGAAAATCGATAAAAATCAAGCATGCCAGATTTTCGGAAAAAGTGGTCGACAGCTCGCGGGCTAAGGAGGTATACTATCGCTCGAAAGTATCTGACCAGCATCGTCACACAGAAGTATTTAGGTATACCATAATCCATAAAATACAAAGTTATTTCATTCAAAACTTTCTAATGATACTGGTTTGCACCCTTACACAATGTTTATAGTTAATATTTCACGAGAAAAATTGTATTTGATGTCTTGTATAAATTGAAGCTACTATTAATTACAGATAAACGAAACTAAATGTTATAAACACATTTTTATTACCTCTGAAAGTAGTTGTTAAATACAGCATTACGAGCAGGTGCTATCAATTTTCTTGAGCTAGCAATAATAAACTAGCAATAATCCAGACAAGATAATTAAACGGACTAATTTGTCAAGACTATTAAAAAGCATCTAATAAATTAGTTGCTTGCAACAATATTATAAATCACGGTTCTTTATGCTAGACTGGTAAAAACAGTGGAGCTTCTAAGTGTCCAAATACTTCTGAACGATAGTGTACGTGTCCAGGCAACTCTGGCTAGTGTGTAAAATATTTTCGCCATCGTAAATCGCACACGCGATGAATAAAACGGCGTATAGTAAGAGATCGGGTTGCGAGATGTTTATAGTACAAAGTATATAACTGATGCCTCTCGCTGGAGAAGCGGATCTACGAGCTGTAAAACCTTTACGCTTGCTTTGGAAGCCCAAGCCGGCTACTCTTTACATCGCGATAATACTTAGAACGTATTATTAAGAATACTAACGAGCGTGTTCTCTTCTAAATCCCCAAAGGAGGAGAGCATAACAAGATCGCGGAGCCGCGTCGTATCCTTTGTTCCTCCTCCCCGGCGCAAAGTATTCATTTCCACGGGAGATTCGGCCGGACTAATATCAGCGCGGTGTTCGCACTGATTTGCTTAATTAACCATTAACGGAACGCATTACGATAATTGTTCACGGAAACGGTCCAAATCCGCCGAGAAACAATTTGCCGGCGTCGTTACATTAATTAAGTATTTATTTACCGAACGGAGAATTTTGTGCGGTCGATGCTAATAATTACGGAGGGATCCGAGCGGGAAAACCGTTTTATCGAGATTAATGAAGTTTCTGAAAATTGGCGAACGCGAACGAATCGTAGTATCGCGAAATATGGACGCTGTTCGCGATTATTTTCCTTCGGCGGGCATTTAATCCGCGTTCTCAGGAGCTCGGCTTTCGTTCTCGACGCCGATTAGGAGGGAAAATGACCAGGTCCGCGTCAAAATCGTAGAAATTTTATTAAAAATGAGATAGAGAGCGATTTATTTTTTTTAAAGTAAATTTAAAACTTATATTGATTAATATATTGCTTAACATTGATTTAACGAAATTTTGGTTTATTCAACGAGTTCTGTGATTATTTTTTAGTAATTTTAAAGTGCAGACTATTCTTAATAGAACAAATTAATAAAGTAATGTTAATATTAAAGAAAAATTCGAAAATATCCTCTTTTAGTTACAATGAAATGAAAAATTCCAAGCGTGATTGAAATCATTCTGAACGAAATTTACAAGCTATTTAAATTCCTTTTTAATATTGTTTATACCCTAACAATGAATTATTAGAGTTGCAAGAAATAGTTCACAAATGTTTAAATATGCGGCTGGTGTCGCCTGCGAAATTCGTGTTCGACACAGAAACTGTTTGCAGTCGAGACTCGTCATTTTAAAGGGTTAACAAACGGCTTCTTGTAAAAACTAGAGACTCGGAATATTATGAAAAAAATAGAGCAATTAATTCATGAAGAATATACAAAGATTAGGAATCAGTGTTTCGGCTACATAACGTTAATTTAGTTTTTTAATTTTACATAATTCCAGCATGAATATTCACGTTTTAATACCATTCCTGGAATTTTTATGAATACAGAAAACGTATTCCGGTTTTCCTGGAAATGTGGGAGTGAAATTCTATGTAAAAAGGTGCCCTCGTAAAAGTACACTAACCACTGATCGTGAGTAAGCGGTTGAATCGTAAAACCACGGTGCATGCAGAATGAAATCATGAGCTAAAGCGGCGGTTACATCTAGAAACCATAATACTTCAAAGAATTAAAAACTAAGCGCTCGCCGGCAAGGAAAATAAACACGCAGGAGGAAGGTGAAACAGGACGAAGGAAAACAACAAACGCGTCGGATCCCGTAACTCCGGTGGCTTATACATTTTAATTGACGTATCATCAACTGCTACTCACTGTCGGTTATTAATTACGCTAACTCGGACCAGTTACGATGTTGCAAAGATGCTAAGAAACTCTGTAGAATCTCCGGAGATTTTTTCGTTTCAAACTGTACTTTTGATTATAGCTTTCGAATGGAACAACCATCGTGCTTCTAACTAGTACAAAAAGAAATCTGATTAGCCAAAGCACCTATCTTCCATAAATCTGTGCGTTCGGCTTCGTAATTCCAAAATTATGACAAATAAGTTATCTATTCAGTCACAGTATTACGTAAATTATACCTTCTTAGTTTTCTAAATAATTTCATAAACTTAATTGTTGGTATATAATGTGTACCTATTAATTTACTGTTAATTCCTGCACTACCATTTCAATATATATTTTATAAATAAAATTCTTTATACCTTCTTAGTTTTCTAAATAATTTCATAAACTTAATTGTTGGTATATAATGTGTACCTGTTAAAGAATTTTATTTATAAAATATATATTGAAATGGTAGTGCAGGAATAAATAGACTTTTCCTTTTAACAATTTCAATATAGTGAAAATAATAGGGAAAGATTTTTCAATTAAATGTTTCGTCTTATGTCATTTTGTAATTTGTATTACCAGTTAGCGATTAATTTATTTTCGATTATTTATTGTCTCTCTTACTATTATTTTTTTAAAGGAATGTACTTTTGCGAACCGAGTCACGGAGAAGAGACCATCGTTCAGGGAATTCGGTATTAAGATGAGCAAGTTTAAGTTAGTTTTAAGACTATTGTGATACCGATGTAAAAAGGGGCAGGAGATTGAACTTTGATTCCGTCGATGGGACTTTGTTCCATCTATTTCCCTCGAGACCTTACTCCTCGCAACCTCCTGCTGGCGTGACTTGGGAAATCGGTATTATCCTCGATAAAGTATTATAAATCAAAGATAATACCGAGCTAATAACGGCGCACGGACATTTATTTCTCTTACTGCAGAAGTAAATATATTGTACAAAGCTCGAAATATTTCGTTAATATATCGCCGTGTGAAACAATTGAAAATACAGTTGTTAACGGTCTAGAAAATTACGTGGCATAATTTTTATCAGATGGCCGATTTAATACTTTTTCGAATAAGCGATGTCAGTCAATTTTTGGTATTTAAGAAGATTTAATTTTTGGTGTTAATATGCAATGCCAATCGGTATTCCTGATTTCTCTATCATTTTAATTTTTCCTAAGAAATTAGAAGACATATTGCAAAGTTTTTGGAAACCAACTGGTATTTAATTTATTCAAGACTTGTATAAATAGAAAAGTCAAATATTGAACACAGTCGACGAGTTTATGTATATAATGCGGAACTTATAGATACACGGCGAAACGTTACACTTTTTCGTTGGAAGTTCTGCGATTCTAGAAAAATTTCGTCACGGTCCACGTTCAATTTGAACATCAAAAGTTGCTGTAAATTGGGTGCTCATTTCCCGGCGGACTCAAAAATATGAAATTCCTTCATTAAAGTTGAAATTTATTTTGATGATCCAACGGGAAGTGTAACTACAAACATGCTGCATTTTTGCTTCGTCTACAGTCCTCTGCGCAAGAATGATCGAAACGAAACGTAACTATCGAATGAACCGAAATATAGATAAATAATATATAATTCGTTCGTTATACTACTTTGCTGAACCTGATCTTCGCGCTTCGAAAAAAGGAAGAATCGCTGTACCGTGCAATATTTGCTTAAAATATTGTTTCAAGCAATCCGAAAAGTTTATACAACATAATTTTAAGTTACTAAATGCTTGCGATTATTAAAAAATGCTATGTTATTAGAATACAATCGTGTTAAAAAATCTAATGAAGTGGTTAAAGTCAATTATGAACTGGGCTTAAATGTCAATTAAATAAAGAACGTTCGAATGTAGCTTGAAATGCGTGAGGAAGAGGATGATTGAATATGGATAAATAATTATTGATTTTGGTAATTGCAATGTATGTCGAGTACCACGCGACGTTAATGTCTATTAATTAAATATTTATAGTTCGTTGTTACTTGGTTTACATCATTATAAATCCAACAAATGTGGTAGCAGAGCGTGGTTACGAGCCATGTACATCATTATAAATCGAACATTTACCAATTGAGCAAATGAACGGCTCTCATACGCTCCGCGTCAAAATGATAGGACACCCCTGAATTTGTAATGTCCCTCAATAACAGTGATGTATTCTAAACTTTTGTTTACGGCCACATTACAAGTATGCACTTCGTACTAGCATACTAGAAAATGAGTTTAGTATATGCTCGTTCATATAAACAATGTTTATTAACCCGGAAATCGGGTATACAAGTCCCAGTACAGTCAGTAGCGTAAAGTATGTCATTGATTGACACTCCATAATAATAATAATAATAATAGTATATTAATAATAGTATATATAATGACACTAACATGTAACATAAATTTCAACATTTAACTCTATTGATTTTTTGATATTAATATTTTAGGTATATATTTGAACGTATTTTAAAGTGTGGCATTGCCGACATTTTAATGTTCATGCTGACATTGAACTTTTATTAGCATTAAATAAATATTTGATAAATTAAACAGCATAGGTCCCAAGTAGGCTTCTTGAGAAACATCGGATCTAACATACTAACTTCAAGAAACTATGTTTGCGTTCAACAATCTGAGATTTGTTCGTTATAAAGCTAACTATATACACAACTTAATAATTAATAGTTAAAAGTTTTAATAAGACGTTTCAACTAATAAGCAAAGAGATCCAAGTAAGTTGAACTACTCTGAGCGGTGCAGCCTTAATTACGAATTTTATAATTTTCTTTACTTCGGGAAAATTCGGGCGGCTAACATTCACGTCAATATAAAGTTCAATGTCCCGTGAATTAATTCACCAAAAACCGAGGATGCAGTTTTCGGCAATTATTTGTAAAATCTAATCCCAGCCGATGAACATTCGACTAAACAAATTAGTGCAATTTGCCAATATTTTTGAAAATATTCTGCCAATGACAATGGACTGAAAAAACGTATTTTGCGGCAGATTTTTAATAGCAGCATCGTCCACGAATTAATGATTATAGCAAAAGCTATGGGTAACATTAAAATCTATCTTTCGTAGCTAACATTTCGAAAATTTTGCGAATTAAATATTTCTGGTATTCGAGTTCTATGCATTATGGTATATATACGGTGCGTTGTGGCGAAAAATTTCGGAAGTGCCGTATCATTTGGACGCTGAAAGCGTTCGAAAGAGCAGAACACTGGCGACTAGAAGCCGTAAGGACAAGACGATTTCCCGGAGCGAACGCAACGGCGACGTCTGCTGGTATCTTGATAATCACGGCTCTCGGAACAAGCGTCGGGAACGGTGCATACCGGTCGAATAGCTAGGAAAAGTCGCATGTTGAGCCTGATAAACGAAACATAAAAGCGTCGGAGGAGGCCGATGGGGGGTGGTCGGAGGTTTGGGGGTCGGCCTAGAGGGGTGTTCCAGGGGAACATTGGTGTGTATCCGATGGTCGTTGGGGAGGGTGAGGGCAATGGCGAGGGGCGGTAGCGTGCTGGTGCAGCACACGCTAGCCGCGTGGCTGCCGACTAACGTTTTCCTTCTTTTTGCACGGCCCCGATCGATATCGGTGACTTATTTTGGATTATTTTCACCGGCCAGAGTGTGCGCACCTTTTCTAGGCAAAAAAATAGGAATTCGCGCGGACCGGTGCATGGCTTTCTGGTAAATTTTACTGCGACAGCCGTTCTCCAATGAGCACGACGAAAAAACGTATTAGAGCGTGTAACCAGCAATTTTTGTTGCGCCTCGGCGACGGTGGTGGGGGTGGACATAGGGAGAAAAAAAGGCGGGACTTGTGTGTTCCCGTTGGCGGCCGGGGCCGCGCGAGCGCGTTTTCCTAGATTACGGTGGTATAAAATCAGGAAAAACAAAGTGCAAAAGGAACGGAAAAAAGAACGAAGTCGTGGGCATTAGACACCGGTGTCCAATGAAACGACGTAACGTTGTTGCCCGCCCGCAGCCCCCGGCCGCCCTCCCTTGTCCCGGCGTCCTTTAAAACAACGCGTGGCGTAAACGTTACCGGGGATGCAAGTGTCTTTTGTCGCGGATGGAACACGCTATTTTCCTCCCAGCGGCGGTTCCGCGATCTTTTCACCGGCGTTTCACGCTTTTGATCGTGCTCCGCTGAAACGATTACGCGATACAAATTTCACCGGTAGCATGCGACTCCCGCATTTCGTTTAGTCTCGTTCCGTTTCGTTTCGTTTCCTCTCGTCTCACCGTTTCGGAAGATGCGCGCGACCCGCGAAACTCCGAACGCTATTAGTCTCTACACAAAAATTGTTTAACGCGTTCTCTACCGAAATCTGGGCTCGCAAAAGTTACATTTCTATTTCAGAAGTTGAACATTTATCAGCAAAATTGGTATCTGTAATTTCAAAGAGAATTCAGGAGTATATAACCGATTTAACTGGTTAATATCCTGACTTTTTCTATTCTTAAGTGTTATAAATCGACGTTTGATAACAATTTTTAACGAAATAATAAGACTGTCGGACTATTTACTATTTCAATAAATTATTTGATTGAAAGGAGGATATTATTCGAGCATTTTCGCGTGAAAAATAGACGATCCGCCTCGAGATAAACCCATCCATATATAAATGTAGCTCTTCTTAATCCAATAAGCGAGTCATAAGTTCCGTCTTTAATCGTTGGGCGACCGGGACATTAACCTAATCGAATCATACACTCCCCGTTAAATAAAAGGCACAGGAAGTCGGCTCCGGCTGATTCGACGTTTCGCTGGTCTGAATCGCTACACGATTGATGATCGCCTGAAACATTGATTGTTTGCATGGTTGCGCAGACGACACCGAACGAGACGTTTCCAAGTTGTCCCCTAATCAATTTATAACACAGGAACCCGGTTAATATTGCACGCAGCTCGGCAGTCGGACATTGAAAATTTCAAGAACCAATCCGCTCAACATCCACCTCTTAATTTTCCTCTTCCCGCGACCCCCTTTTCCGCCGATCCCTGCTGAAAGACTAAATATACACCTAACTCGATCGTATTCCGATGCAAATCCACGGATGCAAATTTAATCGGAACGCAGTCGGCTAAGGGAAACATCGGGGCGCGTCTCGGGCTACTGCACGCGCGTATCATTCGACTAAAAACGCCGGGCCATTTTATATATACATAGATGCTGTTCGGCTCTTCTTTGTGGGGAGAAACGTCGGACGTGTGACAACCGGAAGAGAGTTCGTCGAACCTCCGTTAACGAGCCGCGGAGTTTCGGTCGCCGCGGGAATAAGGATCGTTCGGGGAACGGTGTACGTACTATTTAAGCCGGAGGATATCAATAACGGAGTAGTTTTTGGGGGATTTCATTGATTTCCGATGGAGTCGCGCTCATGTATGTACAAGGACGCCAGCAGGTAGGCAACATGCACAACATTGTAATTGATTGGACCTGTGGCCTGATAACCGCTCGGTGACCTCACCGACCCGCTCGATACGCGTACTCAACCGCGGTATAATTATTTCTTCTTTCCGTGCGTTCCGGATCCCCCATTCTCCTACTCTCGCGGCTTCTATCTCGCGGAACCGTTTCGAATCGATCACGCGAATTATGCGCCTTTCAACGCGGGAAAACCGACGTTTTTCCGAACCGAGTCGCTCGGCCCGGACCGGACCGATATCGAAAAACGCGAACCTTTCCAGCGGAAACAACGATTATTTGAAAAACCGGCCTGCAAACACGCCGATATTCCTGAAGTTCTGCTCGCTAATTGCAACTGCTCCGGCTCATATTAAATGCCGGACACCCTTTAAGGAGGAATAACTTTGTTGGAATTTCTTTTTAAAATTTAGGATTGCTTTCATACTAATTTACGTCGCTTCGCTACAAATATTTTTGGATATGGTGCAATCGTTTTCATACGAACACCCGTTACGTGAACGTTCTATTTTGCAAGAATATAAGGTATTGTAAATATATTATTATATGTAAGATATTATAAATATTATATCATATTATAATGGTATTATAAACAGTATCATAACCATAAATATTACTTTTCACGAATTATGAATATGTTATTCAAGCAACAATTAATCATTATATATAAAAAATTATTCTATTTACCGAAATACGTAATTCTTTAATCCTTTATTCAAATAAATAATTCGAACGGAGATTGTAGAATGATTCAGGACATAATGCGAATAATTCTTGACTGCATCGTTTTATAATCCTTCAGGAATATATTTAATTAAAAGAATTCGGCCCTGTGCCCAATTCGAATTTCTCTTTCTCGCGTGAGATCGAGCGAAAGAATCGTTCCGAAAATATCGAATGAGGTAGCGAGCTCGCGGTTAGGCCGTAAGAAAGATCGATAGTAACGCCCGTCAAATCTCTATCTCCGATCATAATGGCGGAAGTCGAGCCGAGATCTACGCTTATCGCGTGGAATTAGCCGAAGATGGCAGGACTCGGTGGCTAGGTTCGAGGAATTACGTTCTTCCTGCACTTCGCGAACGATGCGTATCTTCTTCATTCATGTTGCAGTTTCCAGGAAAGTTTGCTGCTCACGCATTGCGAAGTGCAGCGCGCTTCTGCGCGTCTCCGCTCAAAATCAGACGCGGCCGACTCGAATAATCAAAAATTGATATCTCGATAGACGCGTCGCGAGTTATTCAATCGAATCGGTTACAGGTCTCCATGAATATCTCGAGTAATTTATGAATAAAAATCTTCTGATTTTTACGCTTCGGAAAATCGACGATTATTATTATTATTTCTTCGCTATTGTTTTAGAATATTCGAATAATATTAATATTAATTAATAATACTATATTGTATAGCATTACAATATTGTATAGTATTATAATTATATATTATATTATAATATTATTTAATATCAAATATTATTAATGTTTCTGGTAATATCGCGATATCAATTTAGTGCACAGTGATTAAAATAACAAATACATTCGTCTAATTTTTCTGACATAACAGCGTGTTTTGCGCATAATTATTTAGAGAACATAATTTTTATTAGTACGGTTATTATATCAATGTTAGCGTTTGGAAATTTTCTGCGAATAAGAAAATGGTTTTTCGGCGACTATGCATTCTTTTCTCGGTAACTATTTCGTCGTATTATGATATTGTATTGTTAATTCAGTATACAACAAGAAAAGTTACATAATTACGAAATAGACGAGAACCTTGCAAGCGTGTTACGGTAAGAATAGTACATCTTGATTGTGTAAGGATAATGCACCGAAAAAGAGCAAATGAGAGGGTTACAACAGGAGCACGAAGTTAACAAAGTGTAGACACGAAGTACAGCTGTAAGCTGTCATTAACTTAACTGTATGTTTTATCAAGAAACATGTTACATATATTAGCATGTACTTACAGAAATTATAGAGCAGCGTTATCAAATGTTCTTACTGATTTTTTAGCAACATTTATACTCCTTTCTCCATTCTATTTTAAAAATATTCCCATGCGCCTTTATACTCATTACTAGACTGAACAATTTAACAAGTCAATAATATTATTTATAGTTCGTTAAAATTATTCTACTCACTACTTTACCTGTATATTAATATTGGAATTATACGTTAGGTATATTATGGTTAAAAATTGTTAATACTTCACGATTTTCTCCAAGTGAATTTCTCTAGCTCTTGGTTCAATTTTTCTTCAAATTCTTGTACTTCTGAAGCTGTTAGCTGTAAATAATAGCCCTATTCCCGGAATATGTTCAATATAAAAGCAATCGTGAGGCAATAATAATAAATAAATAAATGAAATTAGTGCCAACTCCTGCTTTGAGTAATTACTTAAAAATTAGTAATTTCATCCACTGGTTACGCAGTTTCAGCTCCGCATCCTCACGAAACGCAGATAACAATCGAAATTCTTCCAGCACCCTCTGTTCGCCACACCTGCATACGCAATTCCCTCCGAGGTATTATTTACCGCGATTAAAAGTAACGGAGACGTTCCAGTCGGTCTAGCAAATTGAAACACCCTGTACACAATGTTGCCGAGCTCCCCGTGTAATTACTACAAACGTATGTATAGTATTATACATATATACGTTTGGGTCTCTCGTTAAGGAAAAATTACACGTCTTCGGTCGCGTCCCTGATCGAAAACATGTTTAATTAGCCACACGCTGTCGAACGGTATTCTTTCTTAATTATCACGAGACTCCGGTTACCCGGTTCCAAGAAACGCGCGTTCCTCGTCTGCGACTCCGCGCGACACCTTCTCGCCGCGATGCTCGCGCGAAACCGACGCGATACGTCGGCTGTATTACAGCAGAGCCTCGATTATTTGAACGTCTATTAGTCGGCCGAGTAATTACCCGAGCGCGCCGTTAAATACAGTTTCAGATGTTCGAGCGCGTTCGATAACCGCACTCTTGATTTTCCACGCCGCGTTTCATTATTAACAAGCTATTAAGCTGCCGCGTATTCCTCGGTGTCCCGCCTTTTCCCGGACCCCCCGACTTTGCATCGCGCCGCGGAATAGCGAAAGAAGTTCCCCGCGTTCCCACAATGATCTCCGTAGATCATTGTGGGGGAAGGAATCGGCGCTATTCGCCGCCATTGCCACCGTGGGCAATGACGCCACAACGAAAGCGTGAAAAGCCAATAAATGCAAAAGATAGCTAAAATTATCGGTAAAATATCAGCAGCTAGAAATGACTACTTTTCAATTATCTTCAGAGAAAATTGCATTGTGATATCTCCAGTGGTTTAAAAGTTATGACAACTTGTCGCTGAATTCTCCAGCTACTCTGCAGCAGTCGGCTATCAGCGTACCGAGAAGACGAAGGAATTTGCAAACGAACCTCTATGAAAATTCGAGCATTCCTGTTTGTCGAACGGTCTACCGTTCCGCGATTGTTCGTTGGAAAAAATCGTCAGTTCCGAAAGGGGGGTAGAGGGAAACCTCTGGCATCGTTTCGAGATTGCAGCTCGTTCCGCGAAACGGTCGCGCTGAAATCCTGCTATTTATCATTCGACGCACAACTGATTACCTAATTAGCGAAATAACTAAATCGTATGCACGACAATTTTCATCCGGCGACCACCCTAATGGATACAAATTACACGGGGCATCATTCGCTGTCATTAGGGGCCGAGAAAATGGCTGATGGCTTTGAACGTGCTCCACCAGAGGCTTCGTTTACAGAATACGAGCCTGTAAATGACTTAACCGTTAGTAAAAACACTCGGGCGTATTCCCTTTCGCAGAAGAAGAAAGGGAGGGAGGAGCATGGTAAAATCCGCCGTTGTTCCATCTTCGAGAATGCCATGCGTAGAGTCGGCCGCGTTCTTGTCGAAGGCGTCCGCTAATGCCGAGAAATTCGAGAAAAGCTATTCTTCCCACGTTCTCTTAACCGCGAAAAATGGTTGTT
Organism: Augochlorella aurata; assembly: GCA_028455555.1. NCBI lineage: Eukaryota > Metazoa > Arthropoda > Insecta > Hymenoptera > Halictidae > Augochlorella > Augochlorella aurata. The sequence continues at coordinate 4,929,348 of CM052151.1, read as the reverse complement.
AGCAATTTTTTTACCATCCGCTGGGGTTTACTGTATTTTTAGAAACAGTTCCCCGAGAGGACAACGAGTTATTTTCAGACATTTTTTAACGAAGGCAGGAAGATGCTGTTCTCGCCATCTGCAAATATTGGGTCGTCCTTTCTCTATAGTGATATACTAATATAGTGACATAATAAATATAACTGTATCATATATATATATATACACATAGTAATATAATAATATAATAATACGTACGATAATAATTAATTTCGACAATTTTTTCTGCTTCAGGACCGTCGGAATGAATTCGTAGCTCGCCCAGAACCTCGGCGTCCGTCAGGCGAAATATCAGTCAGTATCGTGGATGACGGGAGCAGCGCTGAAAGCAAGAACAAGAACGGCGAGAAGAAGAAAGAATAAGCCTAGTCGAGCGTGATCAAGCAAGACGGAACTTTCTTGCGGGCGCGCGGCTATCAGCAACAATGAGGTAGCGTTTCGCACGAGTGTCAGGATTTCGATCTCTGGTTCATAAATCGCACGGTGCATCGACGCTGCTGATTAGTCGGAGACGGGATACGGGAAAATGGACAAAGAGGACGCGGGAAAGAGACTTTAAAGTTTAAACGAGTCTCTCTCGGCGTCTCTAGGGTTCCAGCATAGACCGGCAGCGTTCGTTTACAAGCTACCAGGTAGTAAACGATTTAACGGTTGGCAAAGAATCGCGAGCGAGGAGAGAGGAGTCCTCGGTGCAGTGGTTGTGTCGTGTAACATCGACGACTCGGATCGTTCGGCGGAGTTCGAAGCAAAAAGCTGACCGATCATTATGGTATGCGCGTTAGGAGCGGCGTTAACCTCTGGAATTTCCTCCGCGAAAAGTAATACCTCAAGGTCCCGCCTATAAATCCTCTACGAAATTGCCAGGATGGGCTCGGGCTTCTTGAAATCCAGTCAACCGGCCGGCCTCTCTCCCGACTACCCCTCTGCCAAACGATTCATCGTACAGGTCCGTGACGATCCGAACCCCTGATTTTGGCCTGAATGGGCTCCGCGGACATCGGGGCAGCTCGATGATACTAATTTTCAGCAGCAAACCGTGTATTGATCTTCGAATAACTACGATCGAGTGTCGGGGGTTAAAGGTGCGCGTGGTAGTGAGCTAACGAATACGTTCTGGTACGTACCTGAGTCTACTAGCACGACGATTATTTGCAGGAATATTTTGCGCTTTTGTAAAGTATGTGAGAACGGTATTGTTAATAGGAGAACAGCGCTATTGTCAAAATTAATGAGAAAACCAAACAGCTAATAAGAACATTATGTAACCTTAAAATAGACAAAGCGTTGAGAGCATACATTCTGGTCACCTTGCGATTATGAACTATACCGATGTATACAGAGAGTAATAACAAATAGTATAACATTTCAACATTTATTTATAATTTTGTAACGAATGATCGATATTAGTACACGAAACATGGTGCTATATTTTCCAAAACGGTGTCCACGATGCCTCAAAATCTACCTAACCAATTATCCTCAAAATTCAGGTGCACTTTCGGTATACTAATGCCTATACTCTCGAGCAAACCTTGTAAACTGCAATGGAACGACACCGAGCTTTATCAAAACGATTCTTGTTGCGCACCTCGTCGATGTGGAAACGCTGTAAATCCATAAATTACGCCAGTCCACGTGGAACTTGCTGCAACGTAATCAACCTGGCAGCATGCTATTGTTGCGCTGCGTAGAGGAGTATCGGTATAGTTGCGGGCGCAAGGTTGGTATTAACGTTTGCAGCGAGCTCGCCAGTGTGATACAACTTCCGGTTATTTTTATTAAATTGGAGGAAGACGGAACAACCTAGGCGATAAAAGTATGATGCAAACACTGTCTACCGTTGGATCTCGCCCGCGAATGCACGCGTGCGTGCATCTGCACACGAGGACGGATGCGTTCCGAACCGTAACCGTCTTTCCTCGTCCAGGCTCGATGCACAGGGCCGTCTTCACACGCGAAAAAATTCACGCGTCTTCCCGCCGTTCTCTTAATTCCAGCTGCGGCAAATTCGACGCGGCGTTCGGCCAATCGCGCGACAGTTGCATCTCGCATCGCCCGATCGCTGCTTACTGCCATCGGCAGACATTAAGATAAATTTTTATTCGTTATATATTTTATATAAAATATTTATTCGTGCGCCAGATATTTATTCCGGTTTTTCAATTTCCGATTACTCGAAAAATTCCACTCGCCGCGCGATCGTCGGCGTTCCGATGCACATTTCCGGAAACTGCAGCGGGGCTGAAGAAAAAACGAAGAAGGAAATGCTGAGAATAATGCACGAAATTCCGGGCCGATCTCGCGGTTTCATCGCGTGGGAAGTTTCATTACCGATCCTACGGACGATAGAATATCAAAAGGATTAAAAACGAAACTACGTGTGCTGGTGTACGCGCGGATCAACGCGCGCGCCCGCGCGCGATAATAATTATCATGCGCTGGCCAGTGCCGGCAATCTTTGAAGGTCGACCCGCGCCGCTGCTTCTTATTGTGAGTCAGGCAAGGATCGGGGAAGAAGGGAGAGGGACGTGGAAGATCGAGAAAGACGAGAGAGCTGCTAGATTAACCTCGCAGCACGCCTCTATGCGTTTTACCCGCCACTGTCCGCTCATTACGTAGGCACAACGATTTCAGAAATACGGGGTTCGCGGAATTGTGAGGCCCATCTTTTTATTCGTCCTTTACCTTCGCTCGATCCCGCGGAACAGTATCAGCTGGCTACAGACAGAGCTGGGTAATTTACTATTTTAAACAGCGAACAGTATTTTATTTTACGTTCGACCTGGTTTTTTCAAAGTGCCTTTTTATTTGCAGTATGCTGTACGTATTGACACGTATTTATGCAAAGGGAAGACTGTCTACATTAGTTGTAATAAATGAGATATTTCTATAACTACAAAATGATAATTGAATAATTCTTTTAATATCGTTTTAAAATTATTTTAATTGTCATCGCTTTAAATTTCATCTGCTAACTTTTAGCATAAATGCATCGATTCGAAACGCAAGCAATTTGAAGTCGATTGAGCTTCACTGTCTTCTGATGAAGCTCCCGATTTCCTCTTCAGAATTTCGAAGAACGAGATCATGACGACCATGCAACAGTCCTACCCGAGCTCTTTAAATTCCCGATCGAAATTCTATTCTTCGCGATCAGTTTCACCGGGACTTTCGTCATTGATGTGCATATAAGCAGCGCCGGGTGAACAGTGGAATCGATATCCGCGAAGCGAAGTGACAAATGACTAGAACGTTTTTGTTGAACATGTAAACGAAAGAAGCGCTGCTTTCGGTGAAGATACTCTGAGTGATCGAGCCGCCAGGTGTCGGTTTGAAAAATTTTAAGAACAACGACGTTGCTGAAACAGTCGATGCGCTTTACGTCGCGCTATAAAAGTTAGCCATTTGTTTGAACGTTTGAAAATAATTATTTAAGATATATGATTTTTGGAGAGACTTAAAAATTGATTCTAGAAAAATATATTAAGTAGCTGGCAATGTTTTAACTGTTATTGAATTTACAATAAAATCGAGTACTCGAAGCGCTGCATTTATCTTTGAAAATACTCTCATTCGAACTTTGTCTGTTTCGAGAGTACTGTAGTTGTACCTACAAAGAGTATCAGCGTACAATGGCTCATATTGTTGTCGGATGAGACACATATACACGCTATCTACTTTCTCAATGACTTTGAAATCGACACCCTTGTAATGTGAGGCTAGCGTCAACAACAAGATAAAGAGGACATGAAACTGCAACACTTCACACCATAACAAGACACCACGCGGATCCAATAAACTTATGTAAAAATGGAACATCACGGTTCCTTCTTTGCAAATTTAATTATGACGTGTAATATCCTCTTCACAGTATTTAGAAACAGGTCACTTCATGCAATTACAATATTTACTGTTCTTTAATGTATAGGTGAATCAACCCTTTGCAGTCGTATATTTACTTTCGGCCACCAAAGCTTCTCTTTATCTTTTTCATTTTTACATAAAACTAAAATGTATTATTATACATGTATTATTATGTTTTTCCCATTTTTCCAAAAAATCCCATTCGTTTACCGCGATCATTTCGTTGGAAAAATATAATAAAAATGCAATCTACTGTTGGTCGAATTTTAGAATATCAAACAGGGATGCATAATTAATATTAGTTTATAGCTTTAAAATATTTTGGAACGCTATGTCCTCGGTGTAATGTTTTAACAAAACATATACTCCGCTGAAAAATTCAGCTTTTCCTCTTCATTGCTAAGAAAGAATCGCCCAGAATTCGATATCCCCTTGCGAAGACAATGCCAGTAAAAATATTGCTAGCAAAGAATTGACAATAGCAAAAGTGGCGATTTAAACTGAGCATTTTAATGACCGCGGAAACCCGTGAACATGTCAAACAGCTCTCCATCTTTGATCCCATTGACTAAGAAAATTTGTTAGAGACAACAAAGAACGCAGTAAAAGTCGAGTGGCCATCGGCGATCCTCGGCAGAATTTACGGTCGTCTTCCTGGGGGTTAGCTACCCATAGAAAGCGCGCAATAAAATCGCGTTCGAGGATTTTAGGCTCTCGCGTTCCGGTTTGGGACACGAAACAAATCTCGGAGCGGATCCCATGACGATGTTGCAAAGATCACAGAGTCCGGGCTGCGGTCCGTTCTCCTTTTGTTCGACGAGGTGGCCTCCCCTCCGCGTATCGGAGAGGGTGGCAAGAAAATAAGCCGTGAAATCAACCCCCTGTAGCGATTGCGGCCGAGGATAGCTCGCGTCCAGGTATAAAAACCACCGGCAGAGGTTCGCCGTGCAGGAGTGCATGGCAGATGTCAATTGGTGGTCCGGCGAATATTTAAGGGCGATGATAAACGGCTGGCTCGATTAAAGGTAATCGTCGATCGGTGGACTCACACCTGTATTCCCGGTAATAGACGGTTGTCCGTCCCTGCGGACAAGACCGGTAGCCGAGCGTACACGCCCATCGTACGAAGCCCGTTCCCCGCGCGATACAACACGGCATATACACGGTCGCCGTAGCGACAGGAGAGGTATGCGAAGAGGCTCACGCTTATGCATGCTCGCAGCATCTGTTGCTACAAGACAGACGTTCCCGGCATTACGTTACGATCCCCGTGGCCTCCACTGGGCCACATATGCCGCCATCGAGCACGTGTGCCCACCATATCGCTTCCGCACGGTCCGTTCCCCGTTCCCCGATCCGTCCACCCGAAAAACTGCCCCCCAGAATACTTCGGCTCGAGCTTGTAGACCGGAGACGCGATGCTCGCCCAGGAGCGCCTAATGAGATCACCCAGGGGGTTGCCCGGAGGAACGAGTTGCCGCGTACCCAATAACCAATTACCGTGCCTTTTGTCTATTCGCGAGCATAATCGACTTTATATTTATCCGATACACGCGTTGCATTTTAATATATATATATATATATATATA
>CM052151.1:4909013-4923756 GCA_028455555.1 Augochlorella aurata | reverse complement strand
TCCCCATTGTCTTCTACACCCTAATGTCTTTTGTCCGGCATGCATTCCGCAGGAATCTCGATTCGTCTACGATGTTTTCTGCCGAGAACACGGTATCGTAATTGACCATCTGATATAAAAAGCAGCTGGAGATAGATTCGGACGTCGCATTCCCTAGCTCATTAGTCGGTATCGTTACGTTTATTACTTTCCGCGAGTTCCGTCCGCGTTGCGGGATTCGGAGCGCGTAAAACCCAAGCAAATTTTACGGGACTATTTCGGCCGGCTGCAAAAAGTCCCTTTACAAGCCGTGCGTGTTTCTTTATTTTCCAATAACTCGGCGAGACGGACGTTTATTACGTCAGAAGGACGGCTACTGTGCGAGCCCAGAACGGTGGCGTCGTTCCCTTCGAATTAAACCATTAAGCCGGGCCGCTATCGCCGCGCAATTATTACGCCGATGTCCAATTTAATAAATTAAACGTCGACGCTCGTAATTTTTGCTAGCCGATAGAACAGCGAGCGCCGCTGCAGCCGAGCTCGTAAAGATAGAACTCGCGTTGCAGAATCGGAATGCGCGCGGGGTAGCGACCGGTAGAAAAATAGGGCGGCGGCAAGGGGGGCTCGGCGGATGGAAGTTTTGCAAATCGCGTTGATACGCGCGATCCCAGGGTGGTCGTTCGTATCAGCTTTGTCAAACGCCGAGCGAGCGCCGGAGCGACCGAGTCGGCAGTCATCGACGCTACCTTCGGCTTCAACCCTTATCGTCCTCGTCGACGGTGAGGAGCATAGGCGTCGTTTATGATCCACGTACTTGCGCGAAATACGCTCCCCGCTGCACGGTCTTGCAATCAACGAATCTCGTTCTGCTTAATGCGTTTTAAATATACCGAGTCGCCGCGTTTCTTCGGCTGCGCCCGATAACACCGCCGGACGTTTTCTAACGATTTCGAATGCGAATTACAGATGTTCTGTTTGCTAGATTACGCTCGATAGGGCTCGAAAGGAAACCGGTTCTCTACGGTGTCTTGAAAAATCCTGGTAGGCAGCTTCTTGAATTTTTGCAGCAATGTAGAATAACTGTGATCGTCTCTGAGGTACAAGTACCTATCTCGAAACGGCTGCATAAATGATACAATAAAAAATAGATGTAAAAATTCTAGCCTTTTTTACCACTGCTTTTTATACATTCCTTCGCAGAATTTTAACAGTAAGTTGTAAAAAGGAAATGTTTAATATGTTTCTAAGCAGGAACATACTGTTCCATATTGTGTACTCCCATTGTCCCGAGATTAAATACTTCTATTTTACACAAAGTAGACATTATGTATTATACATTAAAGAAATATGTTTAAAAATTAATAAATAAAAATAAAAGGACCATAGTCCGTCGTAAATCGAACGCGAAAGAACGCCAAATGTACGTATATAGCGTAAATACCGACATGTGCCATTCTCTGAGCGTCCCCGTCAGCGGAAACTAACGGAACTGTCACGCTTCAGTGTCAATGTAGCAAAGCGATCCTCCCGCAAGTGCCTCACTGTCCGACAACCATGTCAGCTTCTCGGTCCCATAAATTATAAATCGTCCCGTTCGCTTCTCCAGATTTATCAAAATTCGAGCGCTCGATCTTCCGTCGCGGCGTGTTACGCTCCCGGAGCGAACGGCAGTTTCATTTAACGGACACGGAGCTGACGACGCGGCGGCGACCTTAAAACCCGGGGAAAAGTCTCGCTGCAGTAATTCCGCGTTTTCGAAGAATAAGGCCGACTCCTTTATCACCGGCGTCGTCGTCATCTTATTGACGACGCCGCTAATAAACTCGAAACCCTTCCCCGGATGCATCTCCGATCGATCGATAACAACGGTTCTTCCTCTTTGTGTCCTTCGTCCATCCCCGATTTTTCTTCTCCCCCGACGACCCTCTCGGCTAACAACCCGGCCGCCATATTCTTCTGCTCGCACCTGCTCCGCCGGAGAAACTGCCGGAGATCCTGATTACGCGAGTTGTAACGACGAAAATAAAAGTAGAACGCGGACAATAACGATTTGATAATATTCGAGCTCGATTCGATTAGCTGATGGGAAATAGTAGCACTTTGTTTAGAGATAGATATCACGTGCTGTGTAAAAATGAATATGATATAGTATGAGAAATGTGCAAATAATCCAATGAAATATGCAATTATTCTCTGGCTATATGTACATGACGTCAAGTTCGTTTTGCTTCGAGGAGAACGCTTTATGATTTCAGATTTGTTATTTAACCAAATCTCAGAGCAATAGAGGTTCTTAAAATATATTTACTTTATTACTATTTTTTTATTTTCTTATTTTTTACTTGATATCATTTTGCGTTACCGTCACCATAAGGTCCTCGTTTTGTACAACAATATTTAAAATTATCCTTGTTGAAATGTTTTTTCTTGTCAATCGAATGAATTAAATTAACTTTAAAAAATGGCAAGGAAAGCCAAGAGACCAGAAACATGAAAATAACTGTGATTAAATTAAATCTCTTAAGAAAGTGAAACACGCGTCTGTAAATTACGAAGCGAATCAAACTAAATAAATAACAGTTACACGTTATGGGTCTGAGATTAAAATTCAACATCTGAAATTCATAGTCGCTATTGTAACAAATAGCTTACCATTTAAACGCGGCGCCTCCAGTGAACCGGGCAGGTTGGAATAAAACTAAGAGAGTATAGAATCGAAAACGGAACACTGGTGGTATCTTTGCCGCAGAAATAGCAGAGTTCAACCCGTAAAGTAGGCACACTTTGCAACAAGATTATCAGAATTTTATTACAATCGCGGTAAACCACTTAAGCCGTGTCGGTGATCTAAGCGCGGATATTCGAGAAAAAAAGGTTTCGATTACGGTCACGGCCGACGGCGTAGGGGCGCTCGTAAATTCAAGTTAATGATTTCCGATTTTTCCACGTGTGTACGGTCCGCGATCGCATCACGCGGTCTCTCGAAAAAACCGTATCCGCGTTGTTTATCAGAGCTCTAATTACTCAATGCTCCATAGAGGTTTCAGTTGTTATTCCATCTCGTCGCGATAAGATCGTACTAATTAACACGCATCGCTAGTTAGCGGCCATTCAAATCGTAAACGCCTCCCAGTTATAACTATGACTATAGTCTCTGCCGCCGCTACTGGTCGGTGCCGGTCATGCTACTCCTTTTTTTTTTCGGCGAGATTTTCTCTCTGTTTCGGACGGTTGAAAGTATTCCACGCTCTGTTCCATTTACCTCCATTTCGAACAATATTGTTTTCGGTTTGCCTCACGGATATCTGTGATTTTATTTATATCAAAGGAACTCTCGCAGCCAATCGGGCTTTCGAAAGGATACAGACAACGTCTATTTGCCGAAAGTATAGTCGAGGGAACAGCTTCGATCAATTTCCATTGATTTTAATCTTTTTGCAGAAATGCGTCGGACAGGGCGAAAACAACAATACCGGGATATACGAGATTTTGTTTAAAAATTATATAAAGGACGATTCGTTATTGTTAGGTTGCTGCAGTAGAAGCGATCGAATTCTGGTGCTTCGTTAAATAACGAAATGCAAATCGTTTAGATTAAGTTTATATTAAATGTATATTATACTTTAGATTTGTATTAACGAAAATCTAAATTCCTATCGAACGACCACTGCAACTAAATTTATACTAAACGTGTACTAAGTCTTTTAATGTGATCACTAATAACAAGATTTATACTCTGGGTCAAACTTCAAGATCAAATCTAAAGATCCTGGGTTTATTTTTAAGAGTAGCACATAAAGCTTGTCGTCATTCATCTAAGGCAGTCTTTCAGTCAAAAACAGTATATATGAAACAACGAGATACAAATATATTTGAAAATAAAATATAATCATTAACACTTTCAAACTATAAATCCGATTGCTTCGAAATTCGACACAGATCATTTTCCGAGGAAGCGTCGTTATTCAAGGAGATAAAAAGACCAGGAATTTAGTCATCGAACAACCCGGTCCGTTTCTTAATTTCGAAAACGAAGGCTCGCGCAGCCAAAGGCGACTCGACAACCGGCGGTAACGAGCTAACGCGGAATAATTTCATTTTCGGGAAAGCAGCGGCGAGAAGAGGGATCAAGCAAACTCGAATTCCGAAAAATCTTCCATCTCGGAGCTCATTCCGCAAGCTACGACGCCGAAAATCGTCGCGGTCTCGCGTGTGTACCGGCACGATTTACGAGCGTAAAACGGAATCTAGTCTCGACCGGTTAACGTAATAATAATACCGGGCATGGCTGAGCTCGGCTTTTTGCATTTTACAGGGACCGCGGGTGTGTGTGTGTGTGTATGTGTGTGCAGTATACTAAGGCGCTTAGTGGAGATTCGGCCAAAAATGGCTAAACATATTGACGGTGCATCTCCGAGAAAACTTTTACGAGTTTTGCCCGCAAGCACGTAAAACAGGACACGTATAAACATCGCCGCGTGCCTTTTCGAGCGGTACCACTAAAAGCTTTCCGGATAATCGCATCTGAAATTCCACGATTCGCCGTTCCGTTGTGACTAGCTCAACGCAGTAAATACGTAGTGATCCTGCTCCGTCCAAATTATACAGACGCATCTCTCGGATGATTATTTGGATAATGTTTTTTAACGCATTCGCGTCGGGCTATCCTCATTTTAGGTTATAGCAAAAACGAGAACTTTCATTTCACGACGAAATCGATGCCTTCGTATACCAATTAAAAAATAGGAAATTGAGTATAATCACAGTTATCGTATTTATTGATTTTTAAAAAAAGTATACCTGGCGTCGTACTATGTGCTCTTTTTCCAATTGAATTTCTGTTTGTCTTTTTTACCAGAGCATATATTGCAATTACATTATGCAATTGATAAATGACTAGTTGACGAACATCAAAGACGTATTTCTTATCGCTAATTTCGCATGTTCTATTGGTGCAGCGATGCAGCGATGCACCAAAAAGAGGTTAGCCAAACCGGAGCTATTGTCTACTATTTTATTTATGCTCTGTTCATTCTAAAAACATATGTGTATTAAACAAACGAAGTTGACACTTTTTAAAGCTACGATTTAATAAACAACACCGCAATTAACTCATACGATTGCAAGTAAATATAGTATATATTATTTTCATGCCATGCATCCGCAACGCCATCTGCAACGGCGAAACTATAAAATAAAGAGGCAAGAAAATTGTGAGAAACCACGATTCCACGTGCAACGGTCTAACAAACCTAGAAGCAGGTTAACAGTACCGCGTACATTTATAGTCAAATAGCTGACCTTTCGACCGGCACTTATAGCTTCACGAGTTCCAGCTATTTTTCTATCGCGCTCGAAACAGACCTGTCACTTTATGACACTTCGCCCCTATCGCCGAGCAATCCTTCCGTCGAACCAAGACCTGGAGACCAGCCGTACCTAGTAGAGAAAGGCTTGTCCGCGACACCGATCCACGTGTTTCCGACTCGTAAACCGAATCGTGGGTCTTGCACGATATTACGAGGCAAGGGTTCGGTATCTCTCGCAGCAATCAACCCGCAGTAGAATATCCCAGACACGGATCAGACGGCAATCAAAGCCGACTTCGCCGGCGCTCTAACCGGAAACGTTTCGACTCGTCCCTAATTGTTCGCTCCGCGAGAAGAAGAAGCCGACTGAAAAGAAAATAAAGGGAAGGGTGGCGAAACGAAAAAGAAAGAGGAGAGAGAGAGAGAGGAGATAAAAAAGAGAAAGAGAGAGAAAGAGAGAGATAGAGAGGGTTGAAAAACGAGAGAAAGAAAGAACCGGCGGAATGAAGAAGTAGACAGAAGCGAAAGATACAGAAACTTGTTGGTTCTAGTTGATAAAGCAAACAACCCGGCCGATTCCGAGCGGGGCCCCGAATTCGCCGGGTAAAAATGCTTTCTATCACGCGAATAGGAGAAGTCCGGGTTGGGCTACAGCCGAGCAGGCCAGGCTAGGCGAGATACTCTCGGCGGCGGCGGCGGCCGGAGGGGTGCCGCGAGGGGCCAGAGGTTGACGAGAGGGTGGCCGGGGGGAGGGGCGCGGCGAAAGGAAGCAACAAAGAACAAAAGAGTGGAGAGCGTGAACGAGGAGTTTAACCATCGTCCCGTAATATTCCCGTCGCTGTGGCATGCAGACGAAAAAGGACGGCTGATGGCGCTGACAAAAAATGGAAACTATTTGATCGTGAACCACCTCTCACACGATACGCGCGCGCCTGCCCGTGATACCGATACACGCGCACATGTACGAGAACACAGCCGTGCGCGCACGCTGCACGCGAGGAGGACAGAGGCGAAAAAGCGGTGTACTCGTTCGCTGTGAACGGAGGACAGGGGCGGGGGTTGGTGGACCGGGGCGGCGAGAGACGGTAAAAGGTGCAGGGGATGGGCCGGGCTACTCTGTCCACAAGCGGGCGACTGTGCACACGCCTAAAAGGGTTTTCGTTAGATTTCATTTCACACCCAATTACCTGACACACATTGGGCAGAGGGGCAGGGGAGAGAGGGAGGAGAGAGCGAAGAGAGCGAGAGGAGACCGAGAGGAGAGCGAGAGCTGGCTGAGAGCAGGGTGAGAGGAGCGCGCGTTCACCGGCTGGAGAGATACGCGGTTGCGATGTAAAAATATAGAAAATGCGGGGGTGGCGCGGAGGGTTGATCGCGAGGTGACACGCGCCGTTTCAACCGAGCCAAGGAAGCCTGCTCGTACGACGGTCAAGGTTTCCACGCGCGTTCGGACACGTGCGTTGCCCGAGCTTCTGACGCGTGTACATATTTCACGAGGAGACCCTGCGAAAGCGTACGGGGGTGAGTCCGAAATTATCCGAAATTATCCGAAATTATCCGCATACCGACTGCAGAATTTATCGCGATTAATATTCACAATACCAACAAAATTGTGTTTAAAACATTTCTTAATAGCACCATTGGAAATTTCTAAAAATAGTATGGGAACTATTAAGTTCGTACACTACACTAATACGTACACCCTGTATAACTGGTACACCATCTTGAACTCTTGTATTATAGACACTTCGTAATTAATGTAGGTTCGATAGATTATTAATTTAGTACGAATATATCAAAAAATTAATAGAAAACAAATCAGAAATATTTGGAATTTATTTCGGTCACGATTAATTGATACAAGTAGCTTTGTAAAGCATCGATAATAGGGACATTTCAACGTTCCGAAGATCTAAACGAACACAAGAACATTGTTAATTTTTACGTAAAGTTCAGCTAAAGATGCATAGATTATATTATCCTTATGTGTCGGGAACTGGGACCTTACCCTACACGAAATCAGTATAACAGTACAGGAATCGTTGCGCGAACGTTTCCATACGCAAACGTGGAATCTCGCAGCACGCGTATCGCCGCGCGAAAGAGCTCTCGCCCTCGTAAAAGAAAGGATACGGATCGAAGTTAGGTGGAAGCAGTCATCGCGAGGAGCGAATTGACTGCTCAAGACGCCACTCGCCGGTGACAGCTACAAGCCTGTGGAACAGCCTTCATAGAAATCCGGTGTAAGATTCGCGATGAAGATTTAATCGGCGGCCAGAGGAAGCCTACGGTTGGCATCAGTGCCAAGGATCGGAATCGTTAAGATAAATGGCAAGATATTAACAGAGCGTACGTCGGCTCGATCAATTAATCGCTGATTAATATTAATCGCGGCGAACGTTGATTAGCGATTAATATTAGGCCCGGCGAAATGTCGAGGCCAATTTGCGGTAATTACTTAATCGCTGGCTGGCCGCGCGAACGACAGTCTTCGGTTCGGCAAAGGAGTAAAACCTGTTTCGCTTGGAACGAGACACAGGTATCGTTCGAATCGTGTTCCGTTACGTGTTTCTCAAGTTCACGACGGCAATAAAGTCCGATGCTAAGTTACTCTCTGAACTAGTTAAGTTAGCATTCTTACAATTAGCGGCGCGGCGTCGCGTTGCGCCGTGATTGCGTAAGCGCGCCATTTTTATGCCGTTCGGAATGATAGCGCGCTACTCCGTGGAAAACCTTCGGTTAACGACCAACAATGCTGCTTAGCATTCCAATCTTTTTAGAAAATCTTGCAGACTTCGCATTCGTTATTTTAACGAATTCGCGGCGGGCTATTCTTATTTTAGGTTGGGGTAGAAGCGAGAATTCTCGACGCGAATGCGTTAACAATGGCGGTTCTGATTTACAGAATCGAAAAATTATGTCATTATCGAGACGCTCAAATTTACAAATTTTATTTGAAACGGTTTTTATTTACGATGAGAGAGTGTTAGGTTCTGTAAAAGATACCGAACTTGTGATATAATTATTAATTCAACTGTTAAACCATCCGAAGTGGTCTCTAATAATCTAAGAGAGTCGATGAGACCTCGAATATTAAACTAAAAAAAGAACCTACTGTTACCGACTTTAAAGACAGCAGAATTTATCTTTATAATTTTAACAATTCTGAAATGAGAATCAAACGTATCTAGTTTCAGTGTTAAACAAATATTATGTCATATATATTATACAGAATGGATTTTCTTCTTTCCTTAGCTAGAACCGCGCACAATTCGCAGCCCAGAAATGGAAAGAATGGACAATGGAAAGAATGGACACGATTCGAGCGAAGTACCAGTTCGATCCATTCGCGTCTAACAATGGAGGGCAGCGGTTAGTATCATGTTCCAGCGAAGTTATTTACGATCAAAGGGACAAGCATAATTTTGTCGAATAATTAGGCATTATCGAACTTGATTAAGTGCGTAGATTCTCGGCGTGAAGCCGTATACATCGGACCCCGAGTACAAAGGCGTCGATGTAGGTCGAGTAGGCTGTAAATCAAGGGTTTGCGCACAGAACGTTTATCGCGTTTAAAGTCCATTTCCTGTCTTCGCGGTGATCTGTAACAGCATAAGCATTTAAACGCGAAGGCAGTGATCACGGCTTAAGATTAGAGTAATAGCAGTTCCCGAAGCTTTCTTTAACGGCTTATTCAGATTTAGGGTACTCGCGGTTCGATATGCGGAGACCGAAATTTGTTCACATTTTTTTTATTCATACAAACGACCTTGAGGCGCCCTAGTAGTACAATATTTTATAATATTTTATAAATATCTAAATAGTTATTTCCAGACGCCCTAGTAGTACAATATTTTATAATATTTTATAATTGTTTAGAGAATTATTTCGAGACGTTCTAAGAGTATTGTAATACCTGTAACATTATATTTATTTTTTCAAGAGACTGGAAATGCCTTGAAAACGGTCCGAAAATTTGCAGTCGACTGAAACTTCCAAATCGAAATTCTTATTACATAACTACAGTGGTAGTGTATCGACGGCAGGCGTGTCCTTAAAGGCCGTAAAACGTTTAATTCCGAGTAAGACGCGTATTTCAGTACACTTCAATGGCACAGTAAACTCGACGGCACACCGTAACGAGTCCTTTAAACGCAACAGCATCAATTACATTCTTTTCGACGGCGAACGATTATAAATTACGCGCGTGTCGTTATTAGTCAGCGATCCCTCGACGAGAATATTTATTCGGCGGCCTCTGGTATCCGGGCGGATCGCAAATCAATATTGCAATTATCGTCTATCAAGAAAACTATTTGTTGCGCGTACAACTGATGCGTTAAATGAGTTACGATGTTT
This sequence comes from Augochlorella aurata, assembly GCA_028455555.1. Classification (NCBI taxonomy): domain Eukaryota; kingdom Metazoa; phylum Arthropoda; class Insecta; order Hymenoptera; family Halictidae; genus Augochlorella; species Augochlorella aurata. The sequence continues at coordinate 4,914,109 of CM052151.1, read as the reverse complement.
GAGGGACGCGGCGCGTTTCGCGCGAGATAATGCAATCGGCGCGATGAACGGCCGCGCGGTGCCAGAATGCGGTGTTTTTATTTGTTGCCGATCCCGGCCAGATAAAGAACGAATTTCTCCAATCGCTATGTAGAACGCCGGATGACGGCCGGCCGAAGAACTGACCGCTATCGAGCGAAATTGTTCGGGAAATACAAAGTAATAAGCGCATTATCTTGGGGAAGAAAACTTACGAGTGATACTTCGGAACTTGTTTCCTCGTTCGGCTAATCCGGATTTTGTTATATTACGTTGCGGATGAACCTCTCGGGATAAAAGATTTCGCGAAGTCGACACGGCACGCCGCCGGTTAAAATGTTATTCCAAACAATAATCCCTTGTCGCTTGAGTCGAGCGTGCATCGTTGATAGCGGAAAACTTCATCTCCCTATTTGTTTTATATTTCCGGAGTTATTATACTATCTATTCAGTTTCAGTGGACTAAATTTGTTTAAAAAATGTAAACTCCTCCCTGCCGGACCCTGGACTACACTCCAATTTCCCTGAGCAGCTCCGACGAGCAAGGTTCTACCGCGCCCGGATAGCAACAGAAGGGTCAATCAACTCGGAACACGGTTGACCTAAGCACCGGTTGTTCCGCTTTAGGCCGGCATCGAAATGACTCGATTAGAATGATCGGGGGAGGATCGCCGACCGTCATCGGTGATTGTTGAAATAAGTTCGAATGCCTGGGAATTGGGTAAGGAAGTTGGGCGACCGACGAGTAATCGGCGCGGAGTCGGCGCGGAGTCGGCTGAGCGTTCCGGTCGAGGATCTTCACGACATAACGACGCGGCGCAGCACCGCCGAGAGACTAGCAGAAGCAGAAGCAGAAAGAGCGACGGGAGCATCAGTGGCAATAGCAGGAACAGCGGCAAAGGAATAATTCTCCGTGTTTCCGAGGAACGCGTTTCGAATTACCGGCGGATCGCGTTGCATTCTGTCCGTCGCGCTTGGCTAGCACCGAGCAAATCTAATTCCTTTCGGACTCTCGGTGCCGATCTCCCTCTTCGTGCTCGCCTCTTTTCTTTCCCCGTCGGTCTTTCGCTTTGTTTTCCGAGCCGGGTCTCTCTCTCTCTCTCTCTCTCTCTCTCTCTCATTCTCTGCATCTCCTGCTCTACCTGTCTTCCTTCTCTCTCCTCTGGCTTCCGTTTTCTCCGCATCTATCCGGCCAGTTCTTTGTTCCTCTGATCGTCTTTTCTCTTAACTTTCTGTCCCAATCCGTGCGTCTTCCTCCAGCGCGTTCTCGCTCGCTCGTATCCGCAGGTTCGTTTCATTGTTCCCGCGAACTGTGTACTTTCCCTTGGACCCCCTGTCCCGTCGTCCCGCTATTTTCTTTCTTATCCGTTCCGATCCTAACCGGTCCGTATATTTCACTTCCGTTCAGCCGGCCAGATTTCGCGGATTCTCCAGGGAGGAGACGTCGAATCTACGGATCGATTGGCGTGTACCTTTTAGCGCACGACGTGCTCCTTCCTCCCGGGAAATCCGCGCCCCGAATGCTCGATATTATCTCCGTCGTAGAATTCTAAGGACGAGCCTAGTTCCTCCGGTTTTCCCTGTCCCTTTGCCGAGACGCTTCCTCGGTGCTCTCTCGCTCTATCCCTCTTTCTCTCTCTCTCTCTCTCTCTCTCTCTCTCTTTCTCTCTCTCCGTCTCTCTCAGGCGCCCTCGCCTCCTCGTCGGCAAATCCACGGCGCGCCGACCTCGCCGCGCGACCCACGATTTACGACCGGTCCGAATCGAAACGGGCGTCCGCGCGGACTGCATTCATTTCGAAATTGCTGCCGTTCGAACGAACGTAACCGGGACAGGGGGCCGGACGGGGGATGAAACGGAATTTCCGCAGCGATCGAAGTCGACGGTTGTATTGATTGCCGCTAAGTAAGACGATTAATGAAAGCCCGCCGCGCGCGTTCTATCGCGGAACCCGGGTAATTTTCTCTTAATTGAAAATGCGAACCGCCGAGGACGCGGCCGCGACCGTAAGCGCACGCTTCTCGTACCGGCCCTTGCCGTTTTTATTTCGCGGCCGCCGCCTGGCCACCGAGCTGCCATTACATTTTTAGGCGCGACTTGCGATCGAGTCGTTTGCTGGACCGATCGAGTGATTTTCGCATTGTTTCAACCCTTGACAGCAAAGGACACCGCTCCGTAAGGACATAGCACTTGTAGACAAAAATTTAGTTCCTATTTATTTACCATCGCTGTAGTTTTCTTTATCAAATATTGTAACTTACTATATTATTGATTCGTTGATTATACAATGACAAAAAATTGTTATAGTAGTATAACGTTTGAAGGCCTCAATTACATTAACTAAGGGTTAATATCAGTATCGAAGCACTCTTATAGTAGACACTATGTATGCATAATATTAGTATCACAGTTTACTATAATTTGTATTATAGTTGTATTTAGTAACAAACAAAGTTGGTGCTGTTGTTGAATGTTTTCAATACACTTGCTATCTTACCGCATATACGCGTGTTCATATTTTCAGATTTCGCATACGCTAGTAGCATATTTCTACATATTTTAAGTGCATAAACATCCGCGGCCTAATAACACGTAATTACTCGACACCGGATATTCATACATCCGGATTAGGAGGTTCTTAGAATATATTTTTTGTTTTGCATAATGCATCCGCTTTGCATATTTACGTGTAAGGACGTATGCAACATACCTGCACCCGCCAATACGCATTACGCATGTTCATACTTGTAGTCTATCAGTTCCGAACGTCATAATTTTAAAAATCCATACACGAGGCTCCGCAGACGTATTTCCCAACCGACGTGCTTCGACAAAAAAGATAACGAAGAAGAAGACCGATTTTTTCAAAGATTTGCACTAGAAGTTTAAGTTACTTCCGAGAAACTTGCGAGCAATTGAGAATCCCTATTGCCTGAACGTAGCCATTTCCAAACGGCGATATATCCCGGCTCTCCTAAATGGGTTAGGACCGGAGAAGAATCGAAAGACCCGCATTAAGGAAAGCATCCCCGTCCCGATCCGATTCCTTCCGCGACATTATTTTCGGGGCGGCGCGACGCGACGCGACACGCAGCGGGTCGACGCCAGAGATAATCTCGGTCCCACGGAGCGCAGTCACATTTTCGTGAGATCCCCCTCCGCGCGCGCGATCTATCTGTTCCATCTATCCTCTCGTCTCTCCTTTTTTTCTTGCCGCTAAGTAAACGGACGCCCCGGAACGACACGTTCCCAGACTGCCGTCTCGACTGTACGCAGAGAAGAGACGCAACGGCGCCACGGAGACGCACCGCTTCGATCGGATTCCTCGCCTCCACTTACGTTGCAGGAATTCCTTCCTTCTCCTCGGGCCGAAACGTCACCCCGGCGCGGCCCGACGTGGCCCGGTTGCTTTCGGGGAAGGCGCAGTTGAAATTCGCCGGCCGAGCGCTGCAGAAAATGCATGGCTGGCTTAATTGCCGTTTCAGAGGCGAATTCATCCAGCGTTCCACGGGCTACCTAATCGGAGAAAGATTTCTTCCTCTATTCCATTTGTTCTTTCCGACCTCTTTTTCCTTTCCTTTTTCTCATCCCCTCTCGCTCCTCCTACCTCGCCGGCTCTCTCGCTAGCCTGTTCGGGTAAACTTAGTAAATCAAGAGGAATCGGCAGATGGGAATTTTCGAGCGAATTTTTCCCTTCTCTCGCGCGGCCACGCTCCGCCAGCTCCGTAAAGTTTTCAAGAAAGACGTTCGACTGGCCTTTGCGGATTTCTGCGAGTCCTATGGTTTACTCGGTCCGTGTAGTTTTTCTTCTGCGCCGGATGGATTAACACGCCGTGTTTCGCTTCAATGGGAATTCTAGTTCCAGGTCCGCCGCGCTCTTGCCCGATGTTAGAATGTTTAGCCGTGTTTTGGGCCAGTTTACATCTTTGCGATACTTTCAGATGTTAAATGGACCTGGCAGATGAAAGTCTTTCTGCGAAATAATTACGAGAACTCGCTCGTCGAAATACTTTATGGAAAATAATTCTAATGTCCCTTCTAATTTGTTTTGCACACAGCGAGGAGCAAAACCGAGCCGATGCCTTTCGAAACGGTATTATTGTACTTTTCTATCATCGGAGTAAACCTGATTTCTTTTAGACTAGTCTAAACTAAACTAAATTAGGCTTCCTTAATTGTTCTACCAGCTGCAATGATAAATAAAAGAATCGTAACTTTTTTACCATTTTAGAAAAACACTGTTGAGAGCTATAACCAATTCAACGTTTGAAAAATGTCTCCAATGCCACAAAATAAATTTCAATTTTACATAATGTACATATCCGCCATTGTTATCAACATTACTGCGCCACCCGCAACCGAGTGATCAAACTATTTCTCCGAGTTAATTTCTACCCCGGCGATTATTACGATAGCGGAATAATATTCAAGACGGTTAAGCGAGACACCCTGCACAGGACATACTAAAACACTTTTCCAGCAACCCGATACATTCTGTTATTTCGCCGCCGCGTGACAAAGATGTTAATATATGGCAGCAGCACGTGTAAGTCTGCGAAACGGACATCGAAGCTGTTACAAGCTGTTCCCGCGTATAAATCCGGCTCCTGGAACGCGGTCTGACATTTGTCGTCAGCGGGCCAACCTGAGACCATCCTCGGGCAAGTACTGCGGCAGCATTCTGTATCTGTACACTACTGTAATACCAAGCTGAACACCGTGCGTAGCCGGAACTCGCGCCGCTTCCCGGAACTGAACCCGCGCCGTTCTGCTGGCGGCGCGTTTTGCTTGGGAGCACGCTCGAACAGAGATCTGGTATCTAATAACGCGATCCCGGCCCTCTCTTCCTTTTCCTCGACAACGTCCACCCTGTTCCATTATCCGGCGACTCCTTTCTCACGACGATGACGCTCGATTTTCGACGTTGCTCATTGTGCTGAACATGATCTCGTTAATTCTTTCCTGCTCTACGCCCGCTTCGCTGAAACGCGGCTCGCCGTTACCGGTCACGGAATCGTTCCGCAAATGAACAATGATAAATCGGGACGACTCCGACCGTGTCAGCCTAAGTGTCCAGAA